>CATIWJ010248130.1:0-10719 GCA_949640765.1 Croton laevigatus | reverse complement strand
CTTAAGAGATAAGTTTTCTTATTTTCCTTATTAGAATAGGATTTAGGGCTTCACTAAATAAGGGCCTTTAATATGACGTTTTTGTAACAACTTTCAGAATTTTAATACAAGTTTATTCTTCACGAATATTCAATTGCTTTTCTTAGATTTAGGGTGGATTATCTAATTCTTGGATTGCATCATGAATTCAGATCTACTTATCAACTTCGTTGTGGCGTTCTTTTGATTTCGATCCTTCAAATCCTTCGTTTATTAGCGTTCTTGCTTCTTTAAGCAACGGGTGTTATAGGGGTGGATTTTCCTTCGATATTGGAATTCAATATCAAATCGTATGTTGGAGTTCGAGACTCAATGTCATAGGGTTCCGCATCACGTAGTATGAACTAATTATCAATGCCAAATAATTATTTTAAATGGGAAATTAGTACTATGATAAGTTTTAATGATGGGAATTATAAGAGAATAATTAGGCAAGTAAATATAAAATATAGAGTTTAAATAAAATAGTTAGCACAAATAATTGGATTAATAGAGGAGTTGGGACTTATGACCGTAAATAAATATAGGAAGGATAAGCCAACAAGGAAATTATGAAATAAATTAATTAGCACACTAGTAATGAATAATTATTAAGAACACACGTTAGAGGAGTACTGCTAAGATTGACTAAGTAATAAGAGAAGTGAATAAATAATAAAGCAGAATAAAAATAAAGTAAATAAATAAGAAATTAATTGTGTTGTGATTTTTATCACATAGATAGTATCGAAAATTATCCAAAACAAGGAAACGTAAGAGTAACACATGTCAGGCAAGGCGTCAGAATAGATTTGATACTTTATCCTTACTCGATGTGTTGCGAATATGTGTGATGATATGTTGCAATGACATGTCTGTTCTATACCTGTTATTTGTGTTTATGTGAAACTGTGCTGCGTATTATTTATAATATTTGTGTAAAGTATCCACTAAGCTTATCGCTCAGCAAGTTAGTATTTGCTAACTTGTAGGTTGCCGAAGTTTGGAAAATGATAAACTTAGAGTAGTGTGGCATATAATGTTAGATTGTAAAAGAGAAAGTGTAATTTGTAAAAATGTTATTTCGTTTTGCAATGTAATTATAAATTATAATGAAAATTTTATGTTCTGCATACCGTACAAATGTGCGTGTAGTCCTCTTATAGGTCTACTTCAGTAAGCTTATAAGGGGTGTTACAGTGTATAGATGCAAAGCATAGGTTGAAATGATTATTTAAGTAATTTAATAAATATTAATTTATGAGGAGTATTAAAAAAAATTGGGTTAGTTGTTTAACATAAAGAAATTAGTCCTAATGCTATTTAATAACATTCCTATGAAATTGAAATTAATTGGGAATAGGGAATAAAGATTAAATAAGAATGAGAGTTGTTCTAGTAAGATAATTATGAGTATCACTTCAGAAAGCCAATAGTAGTTCAAGAGGTGTGGTAAATAAAATAGGTCATGAAACGTATTTAGAGGATCTTCAATGAGGAAAATTTTAGAAATAGAATAAATGAATATGTGAATAAATCTATTTAGTTAATGGAGCACAAAAACAAGTAAACATGCATGGTGACAAGGTAAGAAGGATAATAAAGCATAACATAATTTAAAGAAAAATTAAAGAGATTTACTAATAAATAAAATAAGAAATTAATTAAAGTTATGATTATTTGCTAGAATAAATAATATCAAAGGATAAACTGGACAAAGGTACATGTGGAACGATCAAGAAGTAAACAAATCAGTAATATCAGGTATGGTAATTTACCCTTTGCTCAATTATGTTTAAATGAATGTATCCATGATATGCATTCATAAATATGATTTGTTCTGCTGTTTTCACATCCCATCTTTTCGTTAGTTAGTCATTTGTGAGTTTGTCATTAGCTAATAGCGTTTTTGTAGGAGTTTCAGGTCCCGAGACATAGGAGCATCGGAGAGACTCAAGGTAATTTTCACAATTTTTATTTTGTGTTGTTGAGTTAGGCCATATACAAGAATGAGAAGAGTTTGGATATAAGATTTTGATTGGGCTAAATTAGAATATAAGTGTGCTTAATTGATGATGGGCCATTTTGGTTAAATGAAGAAAAGATAATGTGAATGTTGGGCTAAACCCATGCACCCCAAACCCAAATTAAGAGGCCCAAAGATTACACTATATAAACTCAAAATATCTACACTTCATAACCCTAGAACCTTCCATTTGTCTTCATTTCTTCCCCTTGTGCCATCCAAACCCCTCCCTTCCTCTTTAACATATTCCTCTTCTTCCTTACACTATCTTCATCTTCTTCTCTTCAACCCATCAACTAGGCCGGTTCCCCATTTCCATTCAAAGAGAGATTCTTCAAGCTAATCATAAGGGAAAAGCTAGATCAATGGTAAGAGGTAGTACTTTGTTAAGGTTGAGTGATATTACATTAGGGTTTGTAAGAGATCAAGTTAGATCTCTTATAATCCATGCTAGGACTAGTTAAAAAGGGATAGATCAAGCTAGGACTAGTCAACATTAAGAGTATAATGGAAACCTTAAGGCTAAGAGTAAAGATTTTGTGTTCATTTTGAGTATAGGCTAAAATATATGAATTCTTATAGATGATTTGGAAGTTAAAGCTAAGGAGAAAGGCAAAGGGGTTACCTAGCTTGGTGGGAATCTTCATTTTGAGGTTTGGTGCTTTAACCTAACTTTTCATTAAGTTTGATTTTGATTTTCCCTTGTAAATTTTGAATGTTTGTGTTGTTGAAAAGCTTGATTTGTGATTTTCAACATAAATATGTTTCCTTTTGAAAATGTTCTTGAGTTGAAGTTTTATGATATGAAAAATGTTGTTTTTGAATGGGTTGAGTCTTGATTTGAGAATACATGAGTTGGATGTGTTCAAATGTGAATTTTTAGAATGTGCAGTCTATTTTTAACAGATGTCGAGTCCGCGACGTTGTTATTGCGCTCGCGACATGCTTGGCAAAGTGGACATCTCGTCCGCGGAACAGGCCTGGGCGGTCGTGGCATAATTTCTAGTTGCATATGGAGTTCTCTTGCGCCCATGCCTTAACCATCTCGCTCACGACATTTTTAGAGAAAATCCAAACATGATTGGAAATTTCATCTCGCTCGTGACAAAGAGCATCTCGGTTGCAACTACCTTGCCAAGGCAGCACCTCGCCCGCAACCAACATGGCGTGAGCATGACTCTGCTTGTGATTTGAATATATGGACTTGTTTTCAAATGATTTCTTTAATGAATTCAATGGTATCTATACTTAATGAAAAGCACGTTATAAACTTATGAGTACACATATGATGTTTTTTAGTATGAAAAGTTATGGAAAGAGATATGAAAGAACATGAATAATATGAAATGAAATTGAAAGTGCTTGAAATGATAATTATTTCGTTATGCTCATGTGGCTCGCTTTAGAATGCTAGTGATAAGAATACGATGCATCGTAGGGTTAAGAACCGCGGTATTGATATTGATAATGTTATGATTCATGATATGAAATGTGGAACCGTATCGGTGTTATAGTCTACAAATGGCTATACGGAATACGTGTTGAAAAAGAATGAATGAGAAAAGTATCAGTGTCATAGTCTACAAATGGCTATACATGATACATAATTTATGGTATTATGTGAATGTTTTAATGGTTTTTGACCCACATTTACTTGATGATTTGATAAATGCTTTTTATTCAATATATCAAGTGTTTTGAAATATATATGCAAATGTGGTTTTCAACTTCGGTTAAAGCACCCACTGAGCAAAGTTTGCTCAACGAGTTTATTTTTTTTAAACTCGTAGGTCGAAAAATAGTAGAGTAGACGTCTGTCGCAGCCAATCGCTCTCAGCACCGCCAATGCAAGCTTTTGGGTATAGATATTCTTTTGTATTTTGCATTGTATAGATATGGCATGTATATAGTAGCAATAGGACTACTACTTGGTACTATAATCATTCTTTTGAAATATTATGTTGATGTTTTTAAATTAGAACGTTATGTAATAGTTAATAGTTGATAAATGGTGAATGTATGTGTGATAACAATCTTGTTGTGATAGTCGCAAGACCTTTCTCTAATCCTTGTAGAAGACAACCTTGAAATCGAACCTTCAAGACCTTTACCATTTTCGAACGTAGTTTCAGTTTGTAATTCTCGCTTGTTGTGTTTAGACCTTCTATTATCTATGCAACAGACAACCTAAACATCAAAGATCAAATCAACCTCTATTGCTAACTTGATTGCTAGGACGCCTCAAGAAATCTTGATACACCTTATAAGTTCTAGGAAGAACCAAAAAGTAAAATAACCTCTCAAATTGAAATCCAATAATAATAATTCTGTATATCCCCATATAAATTTGTTTTAGGCCTTTATATAGCCTTTACATGACCTAAAAATCATATTCTAAAAGGAAACAAACTTTAATTGACCTAAACTAACAAGGAAATAATTAAATAATCCCTAGTCCAACTTGAAATAGGATTGATCAACTAAAGGAAACAAAAATTCGGCCAACTACCTAATTAAATAAAAAGAAATAAACAAAAAGGCCTTAATGAAGAGTTTAGGCCCAATTTTATCCTTCCATACTTAACCTTTGACTTTGGCATGCATCTCGGCCCAATTTCATCCTCCCATGCTTAATCTTGGGCTTTCACAAACATGACAATCTTCTTCCCACTTGAACTTGACTTGTCGAATAGGTAATCTTCTAGTGACATGGATTCAAATTCATCTCTTTCCAAATTAGTATGCATGCCTTGGATGAGAACTTGTAGTTCCTCCTTCGAACTTCTTAGCCCTTAGCCTTCTTATTGGACCACTTGGTAATATCAAAGGATCAGTAGATATTGGTTTGGCATCCTTGGGTTCAATCTCTTTAAGTCCACTCCTAAGCTCCTTGCTTGACCCTTGATCATGTTCTAGCTCCAATCCATATGTATCATATTCACTCCCCACTCTTACCAACACTACTCTCCTTTAACCTTACACTATCCTTTCTTTTGTAACCTTCACCCTAGCCTAACCCTGAATAAAGACCTTTTGATCCTTTATTGAGACTTGTCCTACATTAGTGGAGAGGGAATTTGAAGGAGAGCCTATGGTTGTTCACCAATTTTATTTTATTTTATTGAAGCTATAAAAATGTGTTTTTAATGATGAAATGCTTGTTGATTCAAACTTTTAATGGTGTGCGTTTTAAGAATTCTTAGTGTAACTTCTTCTAGTTGAGTTCATAATGATGGAATGATATTGACGGTTGAGTTTTCAATTGCGATGTTGAGTTATTTGGGGAACTTGCTTTTGTTGGATTGAGTTTTAAGGTGAAGTTTGTGGTCTCCTATATAGATTTGTGATAAGTAATAATTAATCCCATTTTATTATGTTTAATTGCCTTATATTATTGATAAGGTTTAGTTTAAATGTGGATTTTGTGTTTATTTTGATGTAGGTGGTAGATTTTAGATTTAATGGAAAGATCGGTCAAAAAGCTTGTTTTTGTGCATATTATGTGAAGATCAGCTTATTTGAAGAAGAAGTGGAAAATGGGCAGAAGATTATTTCCAATAAGGCGTGACCACGCCTTGACAGACTATCAAGAAGAGAAGAGCAAGTAGCAGGGGCAGCATACCAGTTTCAATAGGGCGTGACCACGTCTTGCTTAATTCGCCCTGTTGGAAGAAAAGACGCCAGAATGTGATCCTTAAGTGGAATTTCGATTTTTATTTCCTTTTTAGGGAATCTCCCATATTTTAGACTTGTGGACCAAGGAAGACATGTTTTAGTATTTTATTTGGATTAATTTTCCTTATTTTTAGTCTATATAGAAATCCTTTCCCATTTAGGATTCCTAATTTTGTCTATATAAAGGATCCTAATTTTGTATAGGGGGATACCAATTATTCTACAGAATTTTCTAGAGTTGTACAAGTTTTTTTTCTTTTTATCTTTGGTTCTCTTTCCACCATGAGTGGCTAAGTTCTCAATTCCAGTTCAAGGGTGAATCTATTCCAATTGTAATTTTTGTGAGGCTTGTGCTTAACCAGACTTTTCTCTAATCCAAGTAATCTTTATTTTCTCGTTCTTATTTTATGAATTATTTATATTGATTGAATTGATGGCATGATCAATATTTATTTTTCTATCGCTAGTCATGATTTTGTGATCTGTAATTATCACGGAAGATTGAATTGAGTAGTAACGGGGCTGGCTCATGTGTGTGTTAATTGAGGGCTTCAATTACATAGCTTGCATGATAGGCTCTAGGGAAAATAGGGATACGGAATTAATTTAATTGTGCATTTGCGAATTGATTAGATTTTGTTTTGGTCGTTCTCATTAATTTTAATGCTGTCATTAAGTTAATATGGAACGTTGATGCCCAATTAAGTTAATGGTGAGTTTTGGTTTTGGACGTTTGTTGTAATCAATTATATTAGGAGAACAATTGCTAATGCGGGGTTCCGACTTAGTAGACTAATTGCTTGGATGTGAAAATTGATTTTTATGCCTATGATCGAATTTACAATTGGATGGAGTTCATGCCCTTGAATTGGAAGTTCGGTAAGATTTGATTTTCGTTACTTTTAATTATTCCAACTTTTATTAATTTCTTGTTTAATTTAGTTTTAAAATTCTGCAAATCAACCCACCCCCCTCCTTTTAAATTTCGTGTTCTTTACTTTGAGGAATTAAATCATATAGTTTTCTTGAGATTCGACCTGTTCTCGCTACTACTACAAGCTAGTTAGGGGAATTAGTATTTACTTTGAAGGACTTTGACAAAACCTGTCAAATTTGGCACCGTTGCCGGGGAACTATTTTTAGTTTCTTATTGTTTAATTTGTTTTTGTTTATGACCCGTTCTTCTCAGAATGTTGACTTGCAGTACAATCCTGATATTGAGAGGACAGCGTGTCGATTGAGGAAAGAAGCTAGAGAAAGACGCGAAGAAGAAGAAGAGCTAAAGACAAACGTGAACATCTGTGGTACTCCTATTTTCGAAGAATTTGAAGAAGAGATGGCGGATAGGACTCTCAAGGAGCTAGCTGCTCCGGATTTGAACCAACAACCTTTATGCATTACCTTTCCTACCATTGAGAATGATTTTGATTTAAAATCTGGTTTGATTCATTTACTTCCTACTTTTCGTGGCTGTGCAGGTGAAGATCCTCATAAGCACTTGAAGGAGTTTCACATCGTGTGCTCTGGGATGAAGCCATATGGAGTAACCGAAGAGCAAATTAATCTTCGAGCTTTTCCTTTCTTTTTGAAGGATCAAGCTAAAGATTGGCTCTATTATCTACCTTCCGGTTCGATCACCACGTGGAATGAGATGAAGAGATTGTTCCTAGGGAAATTCTTTCCTGCGTCAAAAGCAGCCAACATCAGGAAGGAGATATATGGCATCACGCAAATCACTGGAGAGACATTCTACGAGTATTGAGAGAGATTCAAGAGGATATGTGCTAGTTTTTCCCATCATCAAATCTCTAACCAACTCCTTATCCAATACTTCTATAAAGGATTGCTACCAATGGATAGGAGCATGATTGATGCAGCAAGCGGTGGAGCCTTGGTTAACAAAACACCTGAAGAGGCTAGGCAATTAATCTTGAATATGGCTGAAAATTCTCAGCAATTTGGTACAAGAACTGGGGGAGCCGTTAAGCAAGTCAACGAGGTAAGGGATCTTCAACATCAAATTTCTTATTTAACTGCTTTAGTTCGTCAAATGGATGTAGGTCAAGTACAAACAGCAAAAGCATGAGGAGTATGCTTACTTCCAGGACATCCTATAGATATGTGTCCCACATTGCAACAAGATTTTGTTTAAGAAGCCAATGTTGTGGGAGGATTTCCTGGTCACCCTCAAAGGAAGTATGATCCTTATTCAAATTACTATAATCCTGGATGGAAGGATCATCCTAACTTTAGCTATGGCAATCAAGGGGGACAGCAAAGGCAGCCTCCCCAACACTTCATTAGACCGCCTCAAGCACCTACGCAAACCCAACCGCCAAACTCAGGTATGTCTTTGGAAGATATTGTTAAAAATCTTGCTAATAGCTATCTTCGTTTTGAACAGGAAACGCGAACGAGCATCCAGAATTTAGGCACTCAAATCACCCAATTGGCGACTTCAGTCGGCAAATTAGAAGCTCAGAATTTTGGAAAGCTGCCTTCCCAACTAGAGGTTAATCCAAGGGAGAATTGTAGTTTGATCTCGTTGAGAAGTGTAAAAGAAATTCCTTCGGGCTCAACACCACCTAAAGGAGATGAATTGAGCAAGGACGATGAGGAAGAAATTCCTGCTAGAGCAAAAACTAGGGTAAAATTCGATCCACCTCTCTCCATTTCATCTCACACTCCATTACCCCTTTTCCTAGCAGGCTAGCTAGATCAAAGGAAGATGAGAGCGAAAAAGAAACTTTGGAAATATTCAGGAAGGTGCAAGTTAATATTCCCTTGTTAAATGCAATCAAACAAATTCCGAAATATGAAAAATTTGTGAAGGAGCTATGCACAAACAAGAGGAAGATGAAAGAAAAGCAAAGGATAGAGGTAAGTAAGAATGTGTCGGCAATTTTACGAAGAAATATGTCGGAGAATTGCAAAGATCTAGGTATGTTTTTTATACCTTATGTTATTGGAGAGATGAAGGTTGAGCAAGCTATGTTAGACTTAGGAGCTTCGATTGATGTCATGCCGTTTTCTGTTTACAAAGCCTTAAACTTAAATAATTTGCAAGAAACTAGTGTAATCATTCAACTGGCTGATCGATATATATTTATCCCCTTGGTGTTGTGGAAGATGTTTTGGTACAGGTTCAAGAACTGATATTCCCTGTAGATTTTTATATTTTAGAGATGGAGGGTAATTCCTCCGTGAAATCAGCTTCGGTCTTACTAGGGAGACCTTTTATGAAAACTGCCAAAACTAAGATTGATGTAGATGAGGGTACTCTCTCTGTCCAATTCGATGGAGAGATTGTCAACTTTAACATTTTTGATGCCATGAAGTACCCTAATGATGTTCATATTCATTCGCTTTATCAGATGAATGTAATTGATTCATTGGTGCAGGATGTGTTTGCCAACGAAAGTGTTGGAAACGAGCTTAAATTGGAGGAGATTGAGGAAGAACCTAGTGTGGATGAATTGCTTTCAGTAGCACTTTCGGAACCAATAAATTCTCATGCTGAAATTTCTTCCATTACTAATAAGATGTTACCTTCTATTGTGCAGGCACCAAAATTGAAGTTAAAAACTCTACTGAACCACCTCAAGTACATGTATTTAGGTGAAAGTGAAACTTTGCCCGTAATCATTTCAAAAGGACTCACAATGGAGCAAGAAGAAAACTTGGTTAGCAGCTTGAAGGAGTACAAGGTAGCCATTGGTTGGACTTTAGCTGATATAAAAGGAATTAGTCCATCGATTTGCATGCACAGGATTCCTTTAGAAGATAACGCCAAGCCGTCTAGAGAACCATAAAGGAGGTTGAATCCTGCTTTGAAGGAAGTAGTGATGAAAGAGATTCTCAAATTGTTAGATGCAGGTATAATTTATCCTATCTCTAATAGCGAATGGGTGAGTCCAATTCATGTTATGCTAAAGAAGACTGGTATGACCGTGGTAAGAAATTCGAAAAATGAACTTGTGCCTATGCGTGTGCAAAATGGTTGGAGGATGTGTGTAGATTTTAGAAAGCTTAATCAAGTGAGTAGGAAAGACCACTTTCTGTTACCTTTTATTGACCAAATGCTAGAAAGATTGGTTGGACAAGCTTTCTTTTGTTTTCTTGATGGGTTTTCAGGTTTTTATCAAATCCCAATTGCACAGGAAGATCAAGAGAAGACAACATTTACTTGTCCGTTTGGAACTTATGCTTTTAGACGAATGCCTTTTGGTCTCTATAATGCCCCAGGTACATTCCAAAGATGCATGATGAGTATTTTTTCCGATTATATTGAGAATTGCATTGAAGTTTTTATGGATGATTTTACTGTGTATGGAGATTCATTTGACAAGTGCTTAAATAATTTAACCAAAGTTTTAAAAAGGTGCGTCGACACCAATTTGGTTTTAAACTATGAAAAATGTCATTTTATGGCCACCCAAGGCATCGTGTTGGGACATGTAATTTCATCTATGGGTATAGAAGTTGATAAGGCAAAAGTGGATATAATTGCGAACTTACCTTACCCTACCAATGTTAAGGAAGTCCAATCTTTTCTTGGACATGCAGGATTTTATCACAGGTTTATTAAGGATTTCTCCAAGATTGCCTTGCCATTGACGAATTTGTTGCAAAAGGAAGTTCAATTCGAGATTGGTAAAGACTGCAAGGAAGCATTTGATAAACTCAAGGAACTACTGATCAATGCGCCTATTATTCAGCCACCTCGATGGGACTTGCCATTCAAGATCATGTGTGATGCAAGCAATTATGCAGCGGGAGCAGTTTTAGGCCAACGAATTGATAAAAAGAGTCATGTCATTTATTATGCCTCAAGGACTCTGAATCCAGCACAGTGCAATTATTCCACCACCGAAAAAGAACTTTTGTCAATTGTTTTTGCTTTGGATAAATTTCGTTCTTATGTACTTGGCTCTAAAGTTATTGTGTTTTCTGATCATGCAGCTTTAAGGTATCTCTTGGCCAAGAAAGAATCAAAACCA
>CATIWJ010248087.1:0-22913 GCA_949640765.1 Croton laevigatus | reverse complement strand
TAAAACCGTTACCGAACCGATATGTATACAAACCGATAACAACCGAACCGTTATTATCGGTTCGGTATCGGTTCGGTGACCGAAATTTAAGGCAAACGCAGCAAACAAAATGTGTCTAATGATTTTAGCTTTTGTTGAGGAATTTTCAGTTTCTAACGAACAAACATATCAATTTCATACGGATACAACTCAAAATCAAAAGCAAATTCAACACAAAACACATTCATCTTAAGATATTATCAACTCAAAATCAGACATTTTGGGAAAAAAAAATTAAAATAACAAACATAATTCCTGCAAATTGACTTCTGCAAATCGCTCCTCTCCATCTGTCGATCAAAAACCCATGATTTGTTCATCCCCATCTCTCGATCGAAAACCAGATTGAAGGAGGCGTCGGCGGAGATCGATCTGATCGATGACCGATCGCTTCAGACCCTCGTAGCCACTGCCTTCGTATATCTTCCGTCTTCCTTAATGATTAGATTGAAGATGAAGAAGAGAAGATCGTGATGATGGCGTTAGCAGAGGGAACGAGAGAGAGAGAGAGCAGATTCATTAGATTAGATTGAAGATGAAGAAGAGAAGATAGTGATGGTGGGCGGTGGCGGCAAAGTGAACGAGACGAGGCTACGGCGGTAGGCAAGCAAAAGGCGGAGTTGGCGGCCGGAGGAGATCTGAGGGTTTGGGTTGAGAGGATTTCAGAGAGAAAATTGAGAGAGAGGTGGGTGGCGGCTGCTTATAGAAATAAGAATAAGGGTTAGGGTTTTGGGAATATATATATATATATATATATGATTGGTTCGGTCGGTTCGGTTCGGTTCTAAAATAGACATAACCGATCACCGAACCGATAATTTCGGTTCGGTTCGGTTCTATACTAGGCATAACCGAAACCGTCAATTAACCGAAATTTCGGTTTGGTTCAGTTCGGTTTCGGTTTCGGGTTTCGGTTTACGGTTTTTTTTGAACACCCTAAATCATAAGAAGATTCATTTGTGTGCTCAATTTCAATAAACAAGTAAAAATATGAAAAAAAAAATCTCTTAAGCGCAAAAGTGAGAAGTAAAATTAAAGGACCTTTAATTAATTTGGAGTTAAGGAACACTACAAAACTTTTTGTATATATATTGGTTTATTTACCTATAGAATTTGGTAATTTTGGGTTATTGCTTAGATGGTTGGAAAAGTAACATATAATTATAATGATTCAATTAATTAATTATCATTAGTGGGAAGAATGAAAAAAGATTGGTAAATTGAAGGTCCCTCATTTGATTAATTAGCTAATGAATGATTGTTATATTTTTAATATGAACTTGATGCAACCAAAACAGAAAGCTACACATGTTTATGTCATTTGAGATCATAAGAAAAAGTTTCTCTTTCTTTTTGTAGTTTTTAGTGAAGAAAATCTCGCACCAAATCCAGTAATGTGGCCAGCGCTTAAGTGAAGAGGACCCAAATTTTGAACTTCAACCATTTTAAAAGAAAAATTGGTAAAAAAAATAACAATAAGTATATACTCTAGTGATTAAACTAGGGGCACATAGCTTATTATAATAAATTTATTCTACTAAGTCACTCTCAGAATATATGTTTTTTATTCATTCTAATAATATATATTCTAATTTCTATGAAGCCCGACGAATCATGACCCCTTCTCTAGGTCTCTGTCCAAATCCATCCCATTATCGTCCCTAAAATTGCACGTACAAAGAATTTTTTAAAAAAAAAAATTAAAATGAAACCTAACTATTTTCATTAAAAGAAAAAAAATTAAATTAAAGAATAATTAAACAGAAAAATGATAAATATGAAGTTATTAAATTTTTTTTTTCAAAACAAAGGGTAAAAACAATAAGAATTTTCTTTATTTCTCTCTTTGAAACCTGCCTCAGAAATTCCAACACATGTGGGACAGACCATTTCTCCCCACTAGTCCCTGCATCAATTTGCTCATTATCCTCTAATTATTAAGGCCACATAATATCCCAATTATTTTTCCTTCTTCTGTTATAATTGTCCTTTGCAATAAGCCCAACCCACTCACCCATTTTTTATTTTTCTCCAAATTTCATTCAAGAATTTTCACAAATTGGGTGAATATAATTTAAAATAAAAGACTATTCTTTAATATAATATTTATTTATTAAATATCTTTATAAAAATTTTATTTATAAAACTAATATATAAGGTTAATAAATATGTTAGTAAAACTATACTTTATATTAATATTAATTTTTTTAAAAAAAAATTGGGGTTATAAATAGAGAAAATTAAGTTAAAAAAATCGATTTTATAATCAGCCTTTACACTATTGGAATGTGAATTAGTTGTTAGGTCTTCGCAACTTTAAAATTGAATTTTTAATATAAGTTACTTATATATAAAGTGGATGCCAAAAACACAAAGTAAATTATTGTTTTCTATGTGAATGTTGTTGAATACAAGTGTCATAATAATTAATGTCCTCAAATCATTATATTTTTACATTTGTCTCTTGATGAAAATAAATAGACAAATGCTAATGATTTTTCTCTCTCCATTAGTGTGGTGACATTGATATATACTTCACTTTACCTAGAAAATTATAGACATGGGTTTATATATAATTAAAAATTATAAAATTACATGAAATTTTGTCAATTTTAAAACCGCCAAATACAAAATTTCACATATATGAAATTTGCATCTTTTTGTTAGTAGAACCTCAAACTTTATGAATGATCTATTACACACTTCATCTTTTGATTCCTTAAATAAATACACACTGCAATTAAGAGATCAGAGTTAGTTTTTACGCGTGCTGGCTTGTTGAAGGTCGCCGAAATACTAAAAAATTACCTGAAAATCCACAAACTCAACATTATCAAATTGGTCTAGCTACAAGGAGTCTAAAAACATAAATAATAACAGTTGAATCAACACAGAATCACAGAGAAATACATAAATCATCTCAGATTTTTTGCCGGAAAATTGAATCGAAGAAATTAATCCATAATCATACCAATATATACGTATAAGTGAAGTGTACAAGTTGAGGAATCGAATGTTACCAAAATCGGAGCTAAAAGAAGGCCAGAAGGCATTAGAAAACAAGTCAGAAAATTTCGGTGCCCATGAAACCCGAATACCTGACCTAATGTTCCCTTCTTCTCTGGCCACAGATCATGGACAATAATGATACCATCGGATTCATTGTGACGAGACTGTTTGAACGATAGTCATATCTCGTCGGTTTGAGCTTTGTAACGCCAGTGAAGAAGCAGAGGTATGGCCGTTAGTTTACAAGTAAGATGCATTTGTGTAATTTTACATTATACAAAAAATATTATATAAAGTTCCTTAAATTTTATATAATTAACTATTTAATCCCTAACATTTTACATAATTGACTACTTAATTCTTTGATATTAATCTCTTTTTATATGAAATTTTAACGACATTTCTAACATAAGAAGTACATAAATAGTATAACAGAATGAGACTTGATTGACTAATTAACGCATTTCAAAAAATAAGAGAACTAAGTAATTAATTATATAAAATTAGAAAGACTTTATAGTACTTATATAAATTAGGTCACATTATGCACCCTTGATCATGTATAAAAATAATATGTACCACATTTTTAAACAGAAAAAGGACGAAGATAGAAACAGAGAAAGACGATGTTATGTCTTCAACCGATACAAACGTTGTTGTTCCTAACATTGTAGATGAAAGCACATCCTTTTGTTGAAAGAAAACTTGAGAATGAAATTGGGAAATCCATTAATTGTGAAATTTTTTGGGTGTATGAAAGCTTAAAGAAGGGTGAAGAATCAATTTAGATGATATGCTTGGGGATGATTAGACGCCCATTTTGGTATTGTGGATGGTGCTCCACTTTTTTGTTTAATGCTTTTTCAAGTTTCATGTGGGAGGACAGTTCTATGTTTTGTGTATATATGTGTTTTCCTCACCATACATTTATGTATACTTATATTTATAAATATATACATTATGTAAGCCACAAATATATTTTTGTGATCAAAGAATATCTAATGACAACATGATATTTATATATATTTGTGCTTACATTTTACACATATATTCCTTCTTAAGTAAACAAAAATCTTTGATTGATCATCATTAAGGAATGCAAAGTTAATATTTCATAATTGGAAGATGACTTCATCTTGTATTTTTGCGATCAAATTCACCATAAGAAAAAAAAAGTAGTTGGATTAAATTAAAAATCATTGATTAATAAGAAAATATATACTTTATATTAAGTTAAGGTTGAGTATTCAAATATTGTAACGAAAATAAATATATCTTTGTTGTTGTTGTTGGGCATATTTAATTGTTTAGTGAATTAATCCGTTGTCAAAATTAGGTTTGTACGACTGAGAGTCAGTTCAAAAATCGAACCAAACCAATTCTGCCAATTAAAATTAAACCAAAAAATCAGTTTGATTTGGTTCGATCATTGGTTGCGCCCACTGTGATAATCCTTTTTTTTTATTTTTTTTTCTAAACTAAAAGACTAAATTTGACATGGATAATCTATTCTAAATACCCATATATACGAATATGATTTTTTCCAATGGAAACAAACTATAAATTTCTAAAAATGAAAATTGAATTCTCTACTTATTCCCACCCTCACCTCGCTTGCACGTTCTGATAAGAAATCAATAAATGAAAAAGGAAAAGGGTTTGTACAGCACTCCGAATATATGCATGTACAATTATTCTTTTATTCTTTAGAAATTATAAAAGAATTAATTATATACCTATGCTAGAAATTAATTAAAAATTAAGCTAACGGATCAGCTTTGGATTTCTTAATGTTTTTTAGTTGATTTTGCATATGTGAGATTCACTATGGGAATAGGGAATATATGATGTATTCAAAAGTTTTTAGTGAACCAAATATATATATATGTGCAACTTATCTAAATTATACATACTTGTCAACATATAAGAATCCGCGCGCACACACGCAAGCTTGTAAGTAAAAAAAGTGATTCATTCATTTTGCACAAAATCAATTGGTTTATGCTTTAAAATCACACTTCATTTAGTTATGAATTCATCACACTTCTAAAAAAATCAACGAAAATATTAAGGATCAGATTTTTCTAACCGAGTTTAATTCTTTCTATACACTATTTAAGAAAAAAAAAATTCTTTTTGACAAATGGGAAAAGCAAGGAGACATGCACTTGGAAAATTAATTAATTGAATCAGAATATTAATGTATAAAAAAGATGGTGAGAAGTGAATAATCAGATTCTTGTTGGGTTGATTAGCAACGATTAGTATGAATCTCTAGCTTCTTCTCATAATTAACGTGTTGAGAAATTCAACTGATCACACGGTTGTAATTAATTTAATCAAAAGTTTGAAGACACTACGTCATGAGAATTTTTGCATGGCTGAGAATGTGGCCTACCCACTACCTTTTCCCCCTCCCTCCACATTTGTTTAAGCAAAGTTAACGTCTTAAAACTCTTTAAAAATTTAATAGTAATTTATTAAAAATTAAGGGAAATTATCAACTGAATAAGTCGCTAAACTCTTTAAATAAGATCTAAGAATCCAACCTTATTGTTTGAAAGTAATGGGTCTCCTAAAATTTGAAGTTAAATTCGCAATAAAATTAAAGAAAATTGGTCTTTTTGATAATAGTCCAAGCTTTTAAACGTTATTTTAAAAACTAATTTATTTTTAAACTCAGAGAATATGAAGAAAATACACATAAAATCTCCAATTTCTATAAAACAAATAAGAAAATCAACTGAAATACATCATGTTAGCCTGAAAAAAAGAGTTTTTTACCAATTTAAAACACTAAAAACTAATAGAAAAATTATTATTAAACATATATAGTTTTTAAGGCTCAAAATAAATCAGGATTCCAAACCCTACCAATAGTGGCAACACTATTCCAAAACAGAGACACTATTCCAAAACAGAGACTTACTTCTCTGATAGGTCACTTGCAACCTTGCATCACTGCAACTATGAAATATGACTCGGAAACACACTTACTGAATTTCCTACGTATACCCCATCCCCATCTCTCATGTTATGTACTAGTACTACATTTTTTATAACTAATAACTGAAATAATCCTTTTTATTTCTTTTATTCTTCCCAAAGCCATGGCCGGTTTGGCTTGCCAGAACCGCCGGGCTTTGAACCACGGTTAGCCCTAAATAGATGAACCATGAGGAGGCCGGTCCAGTTCAGGTTTAAGAATTATATGAACCGTAACTATGATCGACCAGTAACCAGCTGGAAACCGTTCAAACTGCTGATTTGGTCTGCCCAACCAGCCAGCCAAACCACTGACTTGCCCAACTCGCTGGTCCTCCGGGCAATGAACCGTCTATGAACAACCAAGGCCATGGTCCGGTTCAGGTTCACCATCACCTTGAACAGAAACTGAAATGGCCCACAACCACATCTTTATTTTAATATATATATATATATATATATATATTCTAACAAGATAAAAACAAATCTACGGTAATAGTATCAACAGTACCCTTTTGAAAGCTTATAAATAGAAGTACTAAGAAGGATTATCCTTAGGGAGAAACACAAGAACTAACCATTTCCTTTGGTTCTTCCTCTCTAAATATATATTCTCTTCCTGTTTTCTTCTTCATCAGTTCATTTCTTTCAAGAAAATGAAGAACCAGTTAGGCTGTTGTCTTAGGTTTCTAGAAACTTCTAAACCGTATTTAGCCATGATTTCTTTACAATTTGGGTATGCAGGAATGAACATTATAACTAAAGTTTCACTTAATCGTGGAATGAGTCATTATGTTCTTGTTGTTTATCGCCATGCTTTTGCTACTGCAGTTATAGCTCCTTTTGCTTTCATGTTCGAAAGGTTAAATATAAATTTCTAACTTCGAAAAAAACTAAGTTTTGTTCTTTTGTTTCCATGTACATAAATATTCTAACACAAAATTATTTTTTTTTACGTTTTCCAACATTTCAGGAGAGGACAACCAAGAATTACATTTTCAGTTTTTATGCAATTGTTTGTGCTTGCTTTACTTGGGTAATTAATTAATTAATTTAGTTTTCTTATTAATTAATTAGAGATTAGTAAAATAAGTTATTAATTAACGATAATCTTCGATTATGTGCAGACCTGTGATAGACCAAAACTTCTATTATGCTGGTCTGAAATTTACTTCACCAACTTTCTCTTGTGCAATGAGTAATATGCTTCCTGCCATGACATTTGTTATGGCAGTCATATTCAGGTAATTAATAGCTTAATAATTAGTTCATGGTTCTGCCATTACAGAGTAGAACGTGCTAATACCAGAGCATGCAATTAAATAAGTTTAAGTTTACAAAACAGCAGCTGCTCTAGTATTAGCAAAATTTGCTCTGAAAATAGTGTCACTGTCAGCATATTATTATTAACGAAGTAAGCTTAAGCACGTTATATGTAATATTTTACAGAATGGAGAAGCTAGACTTGAAGAAAATAAGATGCCAAGCAAAAGTAATAGGAACATTAGTTACAGTAGCAGGAGCTATGTTGATGACGCTATATAAAGGACCTATTATAGAATTGGTTTGGTCCAAACATGCACATGATCAAAAATCTAATACAACAGATTCTACAGGATCCAATGATAAAGACTGGTTTAAAGGCTCTATTCTTCTCATTTTGGCCACTCTTGCTTGGGCTTCCTTGTTTGTTTTACAAGTAATTACTCCTTAATTTTCCTATCATGTTTCTAAATATTCTCTCTCTTTTTTTTTCTTTTTCGAGTGCCTAAACCATGAAAGTCAAATAGATTCCGACTAATTTGGCTCGAGCTTAGAAAAGCTCTAATAGGGAGTGATTCTCCATACATGGTATTTTTCATTCCCAAAGCTCAAACTCGAGACTACTCTATCGTGACTGACACGTGTTTAGTTATATATGATTTTCTATAATATAAAAAACGATTGTTTAAGCAAATCAACTTATTTTTTGCATGTAAAATGATATATTTTGCAGACCAAAGCACTGAAGACCTACAAGAATCATCAACTTTCTTTAACATCACTTGTATGCTTTATTGGAACCCTACAAGCTATAGCTGTGACCTTTGTAATGGAGCACAAGCCTTCAGCTTGGAGCATTGGCTGGGACATGAACCTTCTTGCTGCTGCCTATGCTGTAAGTATATATATATTCCATTTTTAGTTTTTTATTTAGGAATTTTTTTTAACTTTTTTTTTTTATTTAATGAATAGGGAATTGTTACATCAAGCATTTCTTACTATGTCCAAGGATTGGTGATCAAGAAAAAGGGTCCAGTTTTTGCTACTGCTTTTAGCCCTTTGATGATGATCATTGTAGCCATCATGGGTTCTTTTATTTTGGCAGAAAAGATCTTTCTTGGAGGGTATAATTCAATTTCCCTTTTTTTTTTCAATTTATTATTATTTAACATGGATATTAATTAATTAATTATTTACATATCCAATATTATTATTCCATACTATAGTATCCTATAATACATATAGCATCTTTATCCAAGTTTATGTATATTTCCACTTTTTCTTCATTAGTCTCTATAGAATCTCACCACAAGTGCAGATTCTACATCTATACAAGCATAAAAAATCAACCCACCAGAGCAGTTGTAGCTCTGCTGGCAAGGTAGGCTAAATTTGTGGGAAGAACTCCAAGTTCGATCCCCACTAAATAAACCCACGGAGAGGGGCGAAGAGTCTTAACTGTGACTAAGCTCCGAACCAAATTAATTGATATCAGGCTTTGGACACCGGTGATTCATCCAAAAAAGGAAATTATGGGGCTTCAAAAAATAACATGTACACCATACAGAAACATGACAATATCTACGAACATTAGTTAATAGATTTATGATTGATTAATTAATTAAACATATCAATTAATCCAATATTATTTTGTGATTTTGCAGAGTGGTTGGTTCAATACTTATAGTAATAGGGCTTTACTCAGTTCTATGGGGAAAACACAAGGAGAACATGGAAATAATGTCAGATGATGATGAATCAATACCTGATCCAGTAAAAGAAGTTGAAGGAAATGGGAATTCAATTTCAATAATTGAAGATATTGAAGCTAATGGAATTGAATTACAGAAAGCAGAAGCTAAAAGTAATAATAAGATCACAACAATTGCCATTGAAATGCCTGATGAGCTTCCAAACAAACCGAGTCAAGAACCAAAAGCTTAATGGAAGATAAGAGAGAATAGGCTTTTAATCCCATTTTTAAAAATATGGGGCTGTGTTTGTGTTTTATTTTTTTTCTTCTTAAGTTTTGTACCCTTTTGCCATGTGATTTAAATATAAACGTCTTCTAATTAATTTATGTTCCAATAGTATAAGCACTAATGATTAATTATACATCAAATAAATTTATATAATATTCAAGAATAAAGAAATATACACGTGTTGGAATCTGCTGACGTCTGATGCAGATTCCACTGAAAATTAAGGAGGCTTATAGGTGGGTTGACATTTTTCATAAATGCTGAGCTAATTGAATCCTTCTTGGCTTTTTGCTAACTAATACTGTTTTAAGAATCTTAATTGCATATTTGCATTTTAGTTTTTGCATTTGATACTTTTCCTTAAAAATTCTAAAAATAACTATTATCTCTGTTTTTTTTTTAATTGAATTTTTTACTATTCACTTTTTATTTTTTCCTTATAATTTTCTTTTCATTATATTCTAAAAACTAATAACTTATATCCACTTAATATAAAAAATGGACCATATATACATTAAAGATAAATTATATCCATTGTAAAAAATTTCACTTATTCTGGAACACTAAAAAGTCCTAAAATCTTAATAAATTAACAACGAAGGTAGTAATAAAAGCGTAAAAGAAATTGAAATTGTAGGTAAGGGTTTTATTATTATTTTCTCTAATTTTCCATTTTTTTCCATTTTCTAATTTTTTTTTTTTTATCATTGTGAAAAAAAAAACAATATATATATATATATATATAAATGTAAGATGCTCGAGTAAGTGCATGAGCGCCTAAAGTAAGCGTATGTGCGCCTAAATTAGATTGCTTACTAATCCAACGAATCAGGTCGTTGTGAAAGCAAAGGACAGACATTAGTCTATAAAATCAGACTAAACTCCGAAATATCACAAACTGAATAATACTACAAAGCTAACAAAAGGGATTGATGACAATATGCAAACACGCATCCATCACCAGACATAATACAGATTATTCATATAATTTGCAGCAATTATTTTTGCCAAGTAATCATCGATCTAAATTCATCAAATATTTTGGGGGTCCAATATAATATAAATGATTTAAATTCACTATAAATAACTTTGCTTAAAACCGTGTCTTTGCAACTTAATCTTTTGCCTAACATTTTGATTCTTTAGATATCAACAACTTCAAATCATCTCGATTTGATTATTCTAACAAAAATACTAAGAGAATATCATATTGGGTAGAGTTGCACCACCAAGGAATGTTCTCAAAACATAATATTCCAATTACTTTTCTGATATATAAATAGCTATATGTACACATTAGATTGAGCGTTATATGCCAATAAGCTATCTTAAGATCATTATATTAATTAAGTTTAATTAATTAAGCATCTAATTATCTGATATATTTAAATAACTCACCTATAGACAACAAGTTAGAAGAATATAAAGTTCTAAATTGCAGATTTAATCACAATTACAATCATAATAGAACATTAAACAGCTTGATTCCTAAAAAATGTGCACTAATTATTATTAATTAGCTTTATTTAATCAAATCAGAGAACTTTAAAAAGGGATTTTTGTTTTTCACTAAGAATAATATCATACAATTTACTTAAAGAATAACCTTCTCCATGTTAAATCATGCAATAGCTGAAGAGAATAAGAATCACTCTAAATGGTACTTCTCAAAGGAAGATTTATGTCTGGATCAATCAAGAATACGCATTTTGCCCATCCAGAGAACACGTATCACATTAGAATGTTCTTATTTTTGTGTCTAATAAATCAATTGCATGACAGAAAAAGATAAAAGATATGGTATACCTAAGTTATAAAAGTAAATTTTGCTAAAAATAAATAGGTATTTCCTTTTTATTTTAATATGCTTATAAGTCAAAAATAAGTTTGGAAACATTTCAGTTATTATCTTCTTATAAGTTAAAAACTGCTTATAAGTTAGTTTTAAACCAAATTATATGCGATGAAAAAACACTTTAATTTAAGTAATACGTTCATCCAATATATTCTCAATAACTTCAACAATAACAACAAGCCTTAATCCTAAACAAGTTGAAGTCGGCTGCATGAATCCTTTAACGATTAACTTCTCCAAACATAATGAAAGCAATATTCTCAATAACATCACATAATTTTATTTAAAAAAGAAAAAATGTAAATACAACAAAATCTATTGCTTTTTAGTATTGATTTATGGATAAACTTTGTTTGAAATCAAATTATGACATCAATTCCATTAATGCAAGTGAAGATTTACTTTTTGTGCACTTTGATTTAAGATTCCCACATATAATGTCACATAAATAGACAGTAGCAATGTAATGGATTGTAGGCTGCTATATGTTGATTAATCAAGTCAACATGTGATTCTATTCTTTCATTTTTAATATAAAGCAGTACAAATCACCATGCAACTTCATTTATTCTTCCTCACAGAATTTCATTTCTTTTCTATAGGAATCAACAAAAACAAAGAATATTTATAAAAAAAGGAAAAAATCACTACAGTAAAGAAAATGAAAATATTGTTTGGGGCAAGAATTTTACAAATAGGTTTTAGCATTTTAACTTGTGGAAATGTTAAATGCTAATGGTATTATCTAGAGCATTCACTCACCTAATTTACCTAATTTTTAGAAGTTTTAAGTGGCATTTTATAAAATTTAACTATCTGAATTTTTTTTTCTTTTGCATTTCCATCCCTTGTTCTAGGCAAACTATCTTTCAAACATATCAACGGTCCAAACTAATCCGGATTCATTGAATTATAGGCACTTCAAAAGGTAAGACAGCTGGTCAAGGGATTTAACATTTTTTCATACGCAAGCGGAATCGAACCACTAACTTTGGTTAAGGGAGGAAGAGCCCCTACCACTCTACCACATGCCCCCAGTTAAACCTCTGAATTTTTAACTTATAGCATTTTGCAAATAACTAGCAGCTACTTAAACTAATAAATAATTTTACATTTAATTTTAGCGAAGAAATTTTTTGTATGATATAAAATATTATAAAAGATTTATCATTTTAATGATAAAAAACCCTTTAAGTAAACGAAAAATGACATTATCTATGAAAAAATAGAAGTATGAACTAAGAATCAGAAATATCTTTCATGAGGGCCAAATACGAAACACAATAAGTATATATGGTGGTGGTCATTTTCATCAAATAGATTGAAAAAACCATGTCAATAGGGATAATGCAAACATACCCACTTGGATGACGAAACAGTACAAGTAATTATATATACATGATATAAGACATTGCACCAGAAATCACTTTGTGCATGTCGGCTAGCTTGTATATATATGTATATATATATATATATAATAACATTATATGACAACGATTCTCCACATAAATTTGTATTACGCAAGCACTTTATAAGCACTTATTGGAGACAATAGACTTTGCAAAATCTACGTTTACAGCATTAATCTCTCTAATTATTGTTTTCGTTTTTTTGTGGGTATATAAACTAATCATCGTCACTTGAATGTATACTCACCATACAGCTGTTTTGTGTTTCTTTTCACTTCATTGCATGATTTGAAGCATCGTTTGGTTCAATAATACCTACTTTTCTGGAGGTAAACTTTTCAGGAAGTAGACTTTAGGATAAGTTTTTTACTGGAAAGTTAAAATCGAAAATGTTTGGTTAATATATTGAATTCCGGAAAATAATTTTTATTATTAAAATATTATTTTAAAATAAAATATAACCTTTATATAAAATAATAAAAATAAAAAGATAAAAGATAAAAATATAAACTTCTTATCATTTACAACTCCAAACTCCAAAGTATACTTCCTTGAGTTAAAGAAGGAAAATTATATCTTGGAGAATTAGGAGTTATTTACTTTCTGAAAATTTTTTCCTCTTTCGCAAACTAAATAATTAGTTTTTCTTATTTTATAAGAAATTCAACTTCCTAAGTCTATTTACCTCAACCAAACGATAATAATAACTCAGTTGCATTATTTATGAATAATTTCATTATGATTAATGGAATAGTACAATGATTTAAGAGTATTCTTTTTCATATACTATTTGTTATTGTAATTTTTTTTACATAACTTCCATGAATTCTATATAAATTAATGATGGATAATTTAATTATTATGGAATAAATAATACAATGATTTAAGAGTGATTTTTATACATATCGTTAATATAAATGTTTCTTTTCACTTAATTTTTGAATTTTATATACATTATTGGTGGATGATTTCATTATTAATGGGCTATGACTAAAGAAAAAAAATGTGATTTGTTTTTTAGATATTGTAAATGTTTCTTTGTTAGGTGACATTTCATCAATTTTGCTTCTTCTTTCTTCATTCTTCCACTAATCTATTAACTTTTAAAATCAATTATGGAATCTGATTTTGTCTAAATTAATAAGATTTATTAAGAAAAGTAAACCCCTTTTCATTAATTAATCCATATATAAAGACAAAAGCAAGCTAATCTAAAAAGAAACTGAATAAATCTTTGGCAAAATAATTAATTAATCATGATGATGATGATGCAACCTCAACAAAACCTATAAATGAAAAAGGAAATAGGCAGTACTTCTATAATCCACTGTTCTCAACTGTGGAAATGCAAATGATAACAGAAAATGAGGTATCATCAGCACAATAACATTTCCATTTTTACCTATAATATGCTTTTTGAAACTTGATACTAATAATTAATGTGTAGGACTAGCAAATAGTGGATTGAGATTATGAATCTGGCCAAGCACACTAACCCCAAAATATTATTTTTCTAACTCTCACAATCGAAAAAACAAAACTGCTGAGGTAAATTGATACTGACTTAAGATTAAGTATAGATGATAATAATAGGTCAAGCATTTATTATGTTAATTTGTGCAATTTTTATATCAGACTACTAGGTAGTAGGTAGGCCTTTGTTCTATATTGCTTATTCATCTTGGGCCTGTATATTTTGAAATACACAATTGGGCTAAATTTTGATTTGGGCTAATCCATATTAATATGCTATCAAAAAAAAAAAAAAATCCATGAAAAGAAATTGCATCAAACATCCTAAAAACTGAAGAATGATTTACATGATGACATCTTAAGCAAATGAGAAGAGAGTGAGAGACTTAGCTCCCTCGAGAGGCTGAATCATCCTTTGGAAGAGCAACGTAGTTCACAGGTGCTGTATTTTGAATCCTGCTTTCTCTACGTTCCTTCCCGGATGAAAATACATGGCGACTAGGAGTTCCTATACGACGAGCTATAGGAGTTCCAGCCATGGTGTTAGCACTTGTACTTTGACCTAATGGCTTCTTTACTGTGGGTCTTGAACCATAAATTGCCTCTTGTTCAGCAGCAAATTGTTCTTGTTGACGTTTTTCCTCCTGCGACAGTTTTATACAAGAAATATAATAATGTAAATGTAAATTAATTGCATTTTCAAGCTGATCATTTGTGTAAATTGTTTTGCATGATCAAGTCATAATTAAACATATTTATAGTGGCACTAAATATAAGCATACCCGAGATCTACGTTTCTCTTCTTGTCTTTCCTGCCTCAGCATAGTGTATTCTTCCAATGTTTTCAGAAGCGGAACCTGAAAATAGATCAATTTTAGGTGTGCAAATGACTAAACAATAAAGCAGACAACAGGGAAACTTGAAAGCTTGTGAATAACCTTATCATATAAGAAGGTGATTCCTTTCTCCAACTCCCATGCTTTCACTTTTGCAATCAAAGTTTCCACAGTAGCTAGAACGACAATTTTGAAAGTTAACAAGGGGCAGCTCAATTCTCCAACTAAACAAATTTAACTCAATCTCCTTAACAAATTAAATCAAATGTCAAAATAATGCATACAAAGTTTCCAAACAGAGTAATACAAGATGAAAAAATTGCATCTGGTCATCAATAGCACCATGGACTGGTAATAGAGCCATTTCCGCAATTGTCAATATTTCATTACAAAGTTATACCAAGTTATAAAATAATCAGCTTTCCTAACATGGCTTCCTCGGTCAAATGAAATTGGCAACCTCCATAGAAGCCTGATTGAAAATGAAAAAACAATTTTCATACATATTGTTTTCTGTTTCACATTTGGTTTACCAAATAGTGGTCACTCTTCAAAAAACCTAAGAAAACTTAAGATCCAGATAACCCTATCCAAAGAATTCAAGACATTGTCACTTATCTGGCAGTAAAGTTTGTAAGTATAGAAATTGGGGCAAACAACAGGAAAATAGTTTCAAGCTCACATGATAGTTTGCTGACCAAGATCCGTGCTTTTTCAGCACGTTTCAGATTTTTGTGTGCTCCTCTTCCTGCATTATACCGATTTTCATCCTGAAAGTTCAATTAAGGTAATTAGGTTAATGGTACATGACTTTACAACTGATACATCGATCTCTCAAATTCATGGGTGGATACCCAACAGCATAATCAAATAACAATTTTTAATATTATTGAAAGATGATTATAATCTTTTTAATTTATTTTAGTTTAAGTAATTTGAAAAAGTACAGCTGCCGTATAATTCTATATGCAAGAAGGAAAGGCATCAAACTGCAAATATGGTAGATTATGCGACAAGTTAAATAATTATGATGCCGTGTGTATAAATAAAGGCTACAATGGGAAAATGACTAATGGTACGTCTTATTCCTGATGGCCAAAGTAGACTGTAGGCCTACGTGCAAAGAATGTTGGAAAATAAGAAAAACACATTTCAATAGACAAATTTGGCAATTGAAAATCGTTATCCAAACAGTCGTAATTAAGTTTAGTTTCAATGCAACTGACCTTCTCATATTCATCTAGCCACCTTTCTTCTTCAGAAGCACATTTCCACTTCTCTACCTTGTCCAAGATATCCTTCCGGCTCACTGCTTCCTCTTTAGCTTTTCTGATCTCACAATCCATGCTTACAAGCAGATCAGATAGGTCAACATCCCCTGTGAGACCAGAAAGAATAACATGACATGAAAATTAATATAAATAAGCATAATGTGACAAGGCACATATGTCTAAAATACGCCCACATCACTAGTGAGCTTTCCTTGTTCACAAAAACCATCCATTTTGCTGAATTATTAAACTTCAAGTTGATTACTCATACATAATTGCATGGATGGAAGCAAACAGAATAGAAAAGTTATTTCAGAAAACCTACAAAATATTAGTAAAGTGCAAGTGAGAACTGAGAACTACCAAAAAGATAGCAAAAAAAGATGCAGTAAAGCAATGATGACTGCTAGATAAATGTTCTCAAAGGAGAAAATATAATCAGAAAACCAAACTGCATTGCATATGTCAAAAGGATAATTGCAGAAACAGTAGGAAGCAAAGAAAGAAAGGAAAGAACACATAATCAGCATGAAACTTAAAATAGACTATTCAAAGTTGCACTAACCCCTGGCTTGTGAATCCAATAAATTACGATCATGTAGATGAGAAGCGGAAAAAGAACGACAAGTTTATGAGCAAACCAGATTCTATGAGACTAGTAAGGCGTTGTCTTGCAGCATCACTATCAACATCCATATGAACTCCAATGTAGATTTCTTCCAGCTCATTTTGCCTCTTGAAAACCAATTCCTTCAACTTACTGGCTTTGAGAAAATTTAACCGCTCAACTTCAACTTCAACCTATGAATAATATATAACCAAAACACTAATAAAACACTCACTACATTTGTCAAAAGATTTTGAACATCATTAAATCTGGAAAAGTGGGGGTGCGGTGGGGCAGGGTGGGGTGGGGTGGGGTGGAAATTGCAGTACCTGTTCAATAACTTCAACAGCAAGGCACCCGTGCATTGAGACCTCATCTACAGGGGAAGAAATTAAGCACTGAACATGGTCCCATTTTCTTCTCTCCTCACTAGATGTGTCCATCAGAGTCCACAGCTCTATCAGCATGTGTCCAAGGTCTTGTAACTAAAATCAGACAAAATTATGAAAGGGAAAAAAAGAACATGAAACAACAAAACATGATGAATAGCATCAAAATAAACTTATGCTAAAACAGTACTACCTTTTAGTTAGAACAAGTAGATTATATTTATTATTTATTGCAATATCTGATATCTATAACTATCATTTTATTGTTGTACTTGTGAGTTCTATCACTTGAATTATTTAAGGAGAACTATATCTCCAAACGAAATGGAATTTTCATCATGGTGTTACCTTTTTCAGCCTTTGTTGCTTCTCCTGCTTTAGTGATTGTATCACAGCTGTTAATCTAGCAATTGTGTCATTGCTAATGCTCTTGGATTGACCATTTGCAGAAGCACCCAAGGTAGGATGAACATCATTAACAATCTTAAAGAAATCCATTGACATTACAGTTGACAGATCATGGATTATCCTAATGTTGCTGTTAACCTTCTGTAACCGCAAGCTCTGAAAATTAAAATAGCAGAATGCATAAGAAAAAAAAATGAAATAAAATATCTTCTGTAGTTGCAAACCTATAACAGAATAACAGGGGCCAAAGAAAAAACCTTTTCACTTTGAAGCTCCTTAAGACGTGACTTAAGGTCTCCCAATCTCTTCACAGTTAAATCCTGTTCATCGACCTGTGGCTCATTAAACTTTACAGAACCACCAGTGCTTGCTATTTCTGCACAAATCTCATCAATCTGCAACTGTGTCTCATAAAATTCCTTAGTTCTCCCCAGCTTCTTCAACTCCAAATCTTCCAAAGCTGGTTTCAAAGCAGATATCTGCTGCTTTAGGTTACCATTCACCTTCTAAGAAGAGAAAGTAAAAAATGATAAATATCTCCTTAATCACATTGTTTCAATTAATAATAACAGCAGTAATAAAGCCAGAACTACAGACCCGTGAAAAGGAAACATTTTCTCCAAGTGCAGAAACAAGTTTAGTAATTTCAGCTTCAGCACTGGCCAATGATTGAATCAAATCAGCTTTGTATTTTCCAGTCATATCAACCTTTCTCCGATATATATCTAGACATTCTTGCTCAAGTTCCAATAGAATTCTGTCTCTTTCACTTTCAGTCACCCCAATTTCATCCCATAATTCCTGGATGTAATTAAGAACACAACAGCCATTCAGCATTATCAAGTCTCGGATCTTAAAATCAACAAATGATTCAGACAACACTTGATAATCTCGATTCAATTATATTCAGAGAAATTAAACTAATCTCCATTACATTGCCTACAAATCAATGTCAATAGAACTAAAAATCTTATAAATCAAAATCAATAAAACTAAAACTTCCTAGTTAGTATCTATAATCAAAGCATGAAAATGACAAGCCAAGTCACAATCCAAGTCAAAATAATTTAATCAGTCAGTAAACAACATTAAATTTAAGAAATCCACAAAATAAATATAATCACAGTAGATTAAAACCTAAAAACCAAAATCAACAGAGCTAAAAATACTTACTAGCTACCTATATAACTCAAGTCCCAATCCAAACCAGAAATCATTCAACAAATCAGAAATCAGCATTAAAAATTAACAGCTCTATCAAAAAAAAAAAAAACTATGATCACAATTTATTAAACTCAGTCTAATCGAAATGCGGCAGTACCTGGAGTTTGTGGAGGAGAGAATCGCAAGTAGTACGAGAAGGGGAGACCGGAGAGAAGAAAGTCGCCATTACCGGAGATTTCTTAGACAAAATCAAAACCCTAAATCAAACTACAACAAGCAATGAAACAAAGCGTTTTATTTACTAGCGCAGTAGCATTTGGAGAGAAGAAGAGAAGATTTGGAAAATTTAATGCGAAATACATTGAAAATGCGCTTATATGGTAATTCCATTTTGAAAAGTAGGGTAAGGATTTTTCGGATTTTGGCGCCAAAATCTATTATGGCAGGCTAATGGTTATAGTCAATATTTTAGTCAAATGTTATAAATACTCTTCGTTGTTAAATAATGGTTTTGTTTTTAAGCATGGCAGCAAGATTGTAAGAACTAGATTGAGAGTAAGGGAGGGTAAGTAAAGATAAAGAGGGTTAAGTTCATCCGTACCTTTGTTTGGGAAGAGGTTACATAAGGGTATATATAGGTAACGAGAGATAAGCTTTACCCTCCCTTACCCCTCAAAACTTCAATTTTCTTACCCCTCAAATTGGGGTGTAAGCAGATGTAAGAAGGATAAGCTAATCTCTTTCCAAACATCACTAATTTTTTAATGTACCCCTCCTTACCCTATCTTACCGTTCCATTAATTACCCCTAACTCACTCCATTCAAACATAGGGTTAGGGATAATAGAAAAAATTTCTCTGTATTTATATCCAATCTATAAAAATTTCCTAGTCTTTTTTTTTTCAACAAAAAAAATCCCATTTTATATTTCTGTTGACATTTTCCTTATTCTGTCTATTTTTTCTTGTTAAAATAACAGTTAAAAGACCAAAATGTAATTTTTACGGACCATTTTGTAAAAACACAAGAATTAAGGGATCCTTTTGTAATTATATCATCTCCAACCTTGAAGCTAGCCGCACACCTCCTTGTACAGTCGCCACAGGCAATGAACAATCATCCCCATGATGCATGGTAGAAAACTAGCAAATGGTACACCAAATTGAAAATCTTGTCACGAGGAGTCCAAATATGGGTTTAGTTTTTACCGGATGTTCTTAGTTTGGCTGGAAAATCTAAACAAAAATTCTGCAGTTTCAACGAACGTTCTCTTTGCAAAATTTTAGTTTGGATTTTCCAACCAAATTAAGAACATCCGGTAAAAACTAAATCCATATTTGGCCTCCACGCAACAAGATCTTCAATTCGGTGTATTATTTGCTAGTTTTCTGCCAAGTATGGAGATGATTGTTAATCTCCAGTAGTTTTACGCATGAATAGAGGAGGAGAAGAAAGAGAAAATCTATGCTGACGAGACAAGCACCACCACGGCCTGTCCTCTCGACACCACTCGCCCGCCGCTATGAAGTCCTCAGTTCGATGAGTCCGATGATGTTGGCACGGGGGCAACACTCCATCGAATTTGATCGGAAATGCATCTGGAAGGAGAAGGTTACTATTTATGATACTATTCATGCTAGATTTTTAATGCGTTTTCTAACCAGTTCTGGCCATCATCCGACGGAAATAAATACAAATTTGGACTCTTCTCATTGGGAGCTTTCAGTGGAGGTATGTCTTACCGTCTGAAAGCACCGTTTCTGGCGGCTGTGGACGGAGGAGCATTGGTCGGCGGCTGTGGAAGAAGTCCAAGGTTGAAAATGATATATTTTCAAAAGGGTCCCTTAATTCTTGAGTTTTTACAAAATGGTCTGTAAAAATTGCATTTTGATCATTCAACCGTTATTTTAACAGAAAAAATAGACATAATGAGGAAAATGTCAACGAAAATATAAAATAAAAATTTTTTTTGTTGGAAAAAAAAAAGACAGGAAGATTTTTGTAGATTGGGAATAAACACAGGGAGGTTTTTTCTATTATCCTTTTTTTAAATTTATATTTTATTTTTTTCTAACTTTTATGGTAGATTATTATACTGTACTCTGAGATCAATTTTAAGGGGTGGCATTTATAAATTTCATTTGACTATAAATTTAACGGTGTCAATTATTTTATATTTAATTTATAATACAAAGTCAAATTCTGCAAACTCTGAATCTTTGAAATTGATCTCAGTACTCAGTATAAACAATTTACCGTGCTGAGTCGAAAAAATAAAAATAAAAAACAAAAACAAAAAAAAAAGGGTTTTTTGCGAGACACAGCTTTTTCTATTTGTTTTTAGTGTATTTGCCGAATACAATATTGTTTTATCAATTTTTTTTTTAAAACGAAAATGCGTTTCCTGATATTAACCAAAGTTTAGCAAACAAGGAATATCATCTCAAATATGTACACAAGCGTGACATGTGGCAGCTTTAGCTAGAAAATGAGTAACGAGATTTACTCGTCTCATAATTCATTTGACAATAATGTCAAACCTTAACTCTAAAAAATTCTTGCAAAGATCAAATTTAGATAAATCTTATGAATTGCAAGAGAGCGCATCTACAAGGTGAAGATAGTCCAAGAAGATACAACCATTGTGTGGTAGGAAATCTATTGCATATGATAAACATTGTCGAGGGTAAGTGCCTCTACAATGGCTATTACCCTCAGAGAATCCCGAAACTACTCTTGTGAAACCACCTTTTGGATCTTCTTCAATGACTAAGCCAACAATCGATAAAATCTTGAGCTTGAAAGACCAAGCCATCAATGAAGCACAAAAAAAAAAAAAAAAATAGTAGCTCGGTGCATGAAGGTATCTCATATTTATGTAGGATCCGGGGAAGGGCCACATATCCAAAAGCCATCAACGAAGCACAACAATTATTATTCCTATTGGTTTGCGCATGATATTGCAGCACCAAAAGATGACACAAACTGCACTTCTTCTTGTTGTTACACTGACAATAGCGCTGCCCTTAAAATAGTTTGCCGATCAGCAAACAAATACATTAAGACTTTTAAAAATTTGTAGAGCCGAGTAGCCAATTTGATTCCATAGATATTAGTTACGCAATGCCCATATTTTACATGCACATATCTTTTGCCACCTTATAGAACAACAATATATGTTGATTATGTTCAATGTTCTTATCCTCATCACACCATAGACAACATTCAAGAACTCCGGCCTAAGATTCAACTTGGCTGGGAGCAAAATTCCTACATGCTCTCCAAGTGATAATTTTTGGTGCAATATCCAAAGTCCACATTTTTTACCAAATTTCCACCTTCATCTTCTCAACCTCCCTACCCATAACTTCCAGGCTCACATCGTACCCATATTTCACCATATACACTCCTTTTCGATCAAAATGTCAATTCACAGTATATATGAACTAATATGGATTCCGATCATAGTATGAACCGAAAAGAGGTCCATAACTAAACAACATTCAAAGAGTCCTCTCATATCATCCAAAATATCATATACCAGTGCGCATTACAACAAACTTATTTTATAATAACAAATTATTTAATCATAATAAACTTCAATTATGTCACGCTATAAAATTTGTAACAAATTTAATTTGTCAGCAGCTTTGTCAGAATAAGATTGTCTTAATACTATCTCCGTATTTTATGGTTCTTTACATTTTCCATTTTTGGGTGTATTTTATGGTTCTTTACATTTCCATTTATAGTAAGTTTAGTAATTGTTTAGTATTATTTTTTTATTGGTATTGGTGAAAAAGTAAGTGTTTAGAGAATTAGTAATTGTTTAGTATTATTTCTGTATTGGTATTGGTGAAAAGCTGATTTGTGTTGGTATTGATGAAAAATGAAATGTAAAGAATCATAAAATACGGAGGTAGTAGTATATTATCTATGTTTTCAGTTATAGATTTTAGAAACACGACACCATATTTTCCGACAATTAAATTATATTATTTTGATCAAGCACTCATTGTTTGTTTTTCTGTATTGCAGTGGTCAAAATACTTTGCTTTTCACTATGGCTAATCTTCTTTTTCTTATTTTTATTCAATTGTTCTTGTTTTGGATTGGCTGAACTAATGTTGTTGAATTGCTTATTGTAGGCAGGCTGCAAATTTCTAATATTTGCTCATCATCTACCCATGATTGATGCAATACATGAGTTTCTTCTTGTAAGA
>CATIWJ010248025.1:0-19535 GCA_949640765.1 Croton laevigatus | reverse complement strand
AAAAAAAAATCAAAGTCTAAATAAATTTACTCACAATTTAATTAATTACCTAAATTTAATCTAACAACTAAATAACTAAATTAAACAAAGCTACCCATTTAAATTAAATAATCATATAAATTAATTACTGATTAAATAAATAGCTTCTTAAACTAGGCTATTAATTATGAATCAAATTAGATTAGAGCATCCTTTTGATCATAAATGTGATGGAATGAATAGATTCCATTCGTTTCTTCTGATGAAGTAGGGTGTTGCGTTTTGTTCTACGTCAGAGTGCGTTTTGCTCTATGCCGGAGTGCGTTTCGTTTTTTCCATTTGGGATATCTGATCTAAGCTTCCTGTTTCCTACATTCGTCTGCTATTTCTTTCCTTTCCTTCATCTTTATGTTCTCGGGTTAAACTCTTTGGTTAAGAGCTTGCTTTCTTCAGCCTCGATTTGCTGTACTGATTTCTACTTCCTCGCTTTAGTTTTATTTTCCTTGCTTCAATCTTTCTGCTTTCGGTGTTGTCCCCTTCTTCTTTGTTTAGTTTACCTTTCGATTTCCTGCTATTATTTGTTAGAAGTCTTATTGAGTCTCTGTTTGGGTTTTTGATCTGCATTTTTCAAGGCTAGGTAGTGTTTAGGTTGTGTTGTAAGATTGGGTGTATCTATACAAGGGAATTGAAGAAGCCTTTACTGTTGGAGACTAAATTCCAGTGATCTTCCCTTCAAGATTTCCGGCTCCTGCAAATCAACGAAGCTTTCAGCTCTTTGTACGGAAACATAGTATTCTGGAAGCAGCGTAAAACGGGGGCCTCATTTGCGTTTTTGGTCTGGAGTACTAAGTAGCAACACCGTGAACTTTGGGTATTTGGTAGCACTTATACAAAACGATGCAGCTTTTTGGGCAGACAGAGGAGTGGTATCTTTAGCTTCAAAACGCGATTCATTTGTGCGTTTTGTTTGGCTCATTAATTCCAAAACGCACAGGCAGGTGACGTTTTAGTAATCCGGTTTTTCATTTATCAAAATGCTGGTTCTGTGGATGTTTTGCTCTCTCATAAGTTTATCTTCCTAACAGTTTCTGGTTTCTGAAAGCAAGTTGTTTCTGCTGGCGTTTTGGAGTCTTGTTTTCAAATCTTTAGCTATATTCTTTCTTTTTCTTCTTTAGCAAGCTTCTGAGCTAGATTGATTAATTCGTGCCGAGCTTCTTCGGGTTCTTTCTGTGCTAAGTAAAACAAAAAGTGAAGAAAAAGGTGTGGAAGACGTCAGACTATGCTTTTGCCTGTTTCTACTTATTCTGCTGTTTCTTCATAGCTGTGTCTGAGTGGCGGGTTGTACTGTTGGTTATTTCTGGAATCTGTTGCTGCTGGTGGGTCTGGAACTTGGTATTGGTTGGTGTTGGTTTTTTTACCTTGTGGAAGAAGGAGTTTTAATGTTGTTTATGGCAAGATGCAGGAATAACTGTTGGTGATTGCAGGTTTTTATGGGCAGAATTATTATTATAACTGATGTTTTCGACTCAAAAGTGTTGTGGTTAGTTATTATCATAATGAATCTCCTTTTTTGGAACTATCAAGGGTTGGGGAGTACTTTGATAGTTCGGCATTTAAAGGAGGTAGTGGCTAGATATTCCCCTCCTTTTATTGTTCTCTCTGAAGTTGAAAAACAATAATTTTTTGTGGACAGGAAACTCAAGAATCTTCAGTATGCAAATTTTAACGTAGTGTTCCATATGAATCAGTATAAAATCTCTCGAATGGTTGAGCCGAGCTTGATTTCAAGTAAAGTTAAACTATTTACATTGCTTATTATTTGGTAGGAACTTCTATCTTTACTAAAAATGTAACTGATAAAATGTTTTCATTTCTTTGATTCAGTGCTACCATCTTTCTTTGGGAGTGTTCCTGCTGCTTTATTTAAGGTACTTCATCTTTATAATTTGTTATGAACTTCATACTTTTCATCTATTTTTATTTTTAATTGAATTACCGGAGATAGTAACGTAGTCAGAATTTGAGGCCCTCGACTCCAATTTCCTGGCTATGCCACTGCCTGAATCCGTAGGATATCCATGCTTGAGATAAAACTTATCAACTATATGGTTATTACCACCACAGTCAGTACAATGCCTTGTTTCTGGAGTCAATTGAAAAGATCTTGGTCTATATTAATTGAAACCAGGTGGAGGTGACCTATACTGAGTAAAGCCAAAAGGCCTAGGCTTAAAACTCCTATTTATCAAAGCTTTATGATCCAGAATTGCAATATTATGATGAAATTCTCTTTCCTGTTGAGAAACAAGTGAAAAAGCTTTATTCAAGCTAGGTAAAGGATCCATCATCATAATATGAGATTTCACCTTAGAATATTGTTCATTCAGTCATCTGAGGAACCAAAAAAATTGATCATTTTCAAAATGCTCCCTTACTCTAACTATGGCTCCACATCTACATGCATTTCTGCAACTATAAACTAGAAGTGGTCTCAGTACAAGTAATTCATCCCATAAGATTATAAGCTTTGTATAAAAGCTTGAGACATCCATCTCTCCTTCTTTGAGTGCAAATATTTCTTCGAGAAGATCTGTCTGTGCAAATCTATCATAAAGATCTTTCCACACATCTAATGCCTTGTCAGTCCACAAGTTACTTTTAGCAATTGAAAAAGAAACTAAATTTTTCAGTCAAGATTTAACAGTTACATTGCGTCATTTCCATACTGCAAACATATCATGAGCTGGATCAGGACAAGGCAAAGTGCAATCTATAAACATCAACTTGTTTTTGGATCCTAACGCCATCTTTATGGCTTGTGACCAAGGATGATAGTCACTTTGTCCAGTTAGAGGTGGAGTAACTAGAATTGCTGATGGATTTTCATTAGGATGTAGGAAATAGGGATTTTCTGGATTTTGAAGATGATCTGGTGTATTATTCACCATTTTGATATCAACTAGAAATGAGGAAATTGAAATTAAGGATATTGATTTGAGAGGAAAATATGATCTTAGAATTGAAAAGAAAAATTATAGACAAAATGCATCACTAACAATCAAAAGAAAACGAAATAAAGAAGAATGGAGCAGAGAAAGCTACTAGAAATTCAATCACCATATCCGAAAATTCAATCAATAATTGCTCTGATACCATGTTGAAAATAAAACTTAGAACTTCGATCTTTATTGAATAGGAAGCAAGTAGCAGTAGCAAAGGAATTGAAAATTACAGCAGAAAAAATGAGAGAAGAAAAACTGATTCTATATTTCTCTCACAATAACCGTTCTCTATTTATACTAAGGTTACAAGTAAATTAAATCTATCTTCAGATTAGTCAGGCGGGAAAAGCTAAAGAATCCAGCTGGTGTGTTCTTGAAGAAGCTCCAACCACCATTAGATTAGAAACAGTTATGCCAGAATAAGATCAATGGCCCAAAGTCAAAACTCAAAACTCAAAACCTCCTGTCGTTTCACTAAAAGAACCCTCTTGAAAACACAAACCTGTTTTGGGTTTTGTTTAGTAGGGGTTTCTAGTAGGGGTTAGAGTTAGGTTATTTCAACACCATTGTTGCTACAATTGCTTCTTGAAACATTTCTTTACTCTTAATAATACCTAAAACATCAAAATCTATGCCGGAATTGGAGTCAGAGAGGATAAGAAACGCATTTACCATGTGAATAATATAAAGAATAATCAATTATAATAACATACCATACAGAATTTAGTATGTTAATTCGTTCTCAGCAGTAGAAAATGAATAATGCAAAGCTGGAATTTGGAGTCAGAGAGGATAAGAATGCATAGTGTAAAGAATTGAACTGGTGGGTGTGTGCGTGTGATAAATAATAATAATAATAATGGAGCGGTACAGATTCGTAATCGAAGCAGACGAAGCCAAAGCGAGATCTTCAGTCTTTGATTTTAGATCGCTAAACCGCCTACTGATGCAACTGTGGGCGTCGGTGGCAGTGGCAAGGCAACGGTGGATACCAATCAGTAAAAAGAAATCAAACTGAGAGAAGAGAGGGAAGCAGATGAAGAGAATGGCACTAGGGTGCGGTTTGCGATTTGGGAAGATGGAAATGAGACAGACTCGTGAATGAGAGAAAAGGAAGATGAGGTTTGGTGATTGAAGATGAAGAAAGGAGTGAAGGAATAAAGAAGGAAGAGAGAAAATTACATATGGGCAAAAAGAGTGTATACAGGAATAATTTATACACTACAACTACCTCACCATTTAAAACATGTAGGAATAAATACAAATAATAATTAATTTGTGGTAATTTTTTGAGTAATTATATAGTGGAACGGTGACGGCACGTCATCCTCTGACGTACCGTAATGACGTGCCGTCACCAACAAATAGAATTAATACACTTGGCTTTAATATCAAATTTTTTTAAAAAAATAATAATAATACCTGCATTAAATACATCATTAATTATTTATAGATAATTGTAATTAATGTCACGTGCCTTAATTCTTTTGGTTGGTTACGGCACGTCAGCAGATGACATGCCGTCACAGTTCTATTATATAATTTTTCTAATTTTTCACACATAATCAAATTAGGAATAAATTCACGTGAATTTCTCTCTCCCTACATTTTCTCACTCCTCTCATTCATAAATGGCATATGAATGAGAGCAATCCTCCATGGAACTTTCTGCATTGCATCAATCACTCCTTTGGAATCACCTTCAATTATGCAGTTACTCCAACTCCGACCATTTTTACTGCGCATGCTAATAGAAAAATTCCAAAATTTAAGCGGTAAATTTTGGAGAATTGGAGAAGAAGAACAACTAACCTTTCTTGCATGATTGATAATTTAAACACAAGAAAACTTGAGAACCGCTAATCAGCAAATGAAAAATCCTGATCAAGATTCATGAATCATCCCAACAAATATACAACATGAGAAACAAAGAAAGAAAAAACAGAAAAGAACGAAGATATGCAAAATCTGGAGTTGTAATTATTTCTGAATAGAAACGGAATTAATAGGCCGAAAATCCAAATATAAAGCAGCTGACTAACAGCATGCTGGTTTATGAAGAATACAGCAGATAATGCAACCAAATTACAGTAGTAAGCCTGACAATACAAACCCAAATTTAAATTAAAATCAGCTCCATTCAACAAAACAAACCATTTTAAGAGTAGTAGAGTGGTAAGTCCTCCACATCAACCCAGATATGCTGATCCATCAAAGTCGGTATCTTTCTTTGGGCCTGAATTCTGTATCGAAAACCATTGCCCGGACCAGTTTGTTCCTGGAAGAAAGAAACTCTATCATCAGCAACTAGCCCTTTTCCCCTCACATAACGGAGCCAAAAGGATCGAACAATAAATGTCTTCTTATAGCTGCCTATTATACGGGTGCACAGGCGAAATGGCCAAGTAACGCAATCCTTATCTATTGCTTCAAAATCAACAGTATCAGCTCGGGCGGGTATGGCCGGTAAGGACGGAAGAGCAGCGGTTGGCAAATGCAGGACATACTCAATCTGACTTTTGGTTACTATTTTTCGAAAAATTGGTGGTGCACTCATATTTTAGGCTTCTTTAATGTTTGTTATTCTACTGGTAAGAAAAGTAAAAAATGTTTGTTATGCTGGTGGAACTGTTTTATAGACCAAGATGGTTAAGGTAATCAAATTTTTTAGCCGGTCACATTTATTCTAATTTGGAAAATTTCACACTATTCTAATTTGTATCAATAAATGTATCAATAAATTCAGTTAATTACATGCTCTTGAAGAAAGCATAAAATTTAATGTTTTATTTTAGTCAACAAATAGCTATAAAACACATTAATGTTAGAGATTCTCTAAGATCACATTTACTCATATATTTTGTAAGAAAAAACAGTGAATTTATTTAACTAACTGTCTTCCATTCTCTACTATTAAAAAATATTAAAACTATAAAATTTTGCAGACAAAAAACGTACTTTGCATTTTAGTTTTAGCTTATTATGAGCATGGACTAAGATATTTTTATTTTTGTGACCAATATATATTTGTATTTCAAATTTCTATGAGATGTGTTTTAATATTTATCAATCTAAAGATAATTTTGTGATTAAAAAGAATATAAATATTAACATAGATAGACTATACTTATAAAATTTAAATTTTATTTTTAAAATTTCATAATAAATAAAATTATGAAAAATATAACCAATATTAGATTTTCTATAACAACTATAAAAGAGGGAATAAGGGGAACATTTTTGCCTCGAATATCCCTACTAAAATCTCCAATTTACTAAATTGTCTTTTTAATTATTATTATTATTAGTTTGATATAAGAAATTATATGTATTTGATTAATTCATTTAATTGAGTAATAAATTTTGATAAATAATATGAATTAATAACACAAATTTATTATTATTATTATTATTATTATTATTGCAAAAAATACAATAAAAGCTCTAATTAATAAGAGCATTTAATTGAGCAAAAATTGACCGGAGATTTTCTTGGCTTGAACTGTGGCCTTTTAGGACTGATCTCAGCCCTAAACAAGACCAATAAATGCTTTTCTGATTTCAGCCCTAACTGTGGTTAGGGACAGTTATTGGTTAATGTTTATATATATTAACAATAATAATTATTAAACTAAAGTATATGTAAATTTAGAAATTAAAAATTTTCAAAAATTATATAAAATAATAATGCATATTTTTTTCAACTGAAGATATTATATTTCATGTATCATCAAACAAATCAAATAAAGGATATAAGCTTTGAACAATTAAGTACAGAGAAAAAAAATCTAAATTCAAGGTCGTCTCATAAATTTGGGAGGGTCTGTACAAAGTATTAAAATTAAACATTTGATCCATAAAAATTATGATGTATACAATTGAAATGAATAAAAAAAAAATATGTTTTGAGAGTGACTCAGTGGATGATGCTTAATAAAATAAGCTACATGTCTCGATTCAATTTTTAAAGCACACACTTACCTTAAAAAAATGGGGACCCTGTACAAATGTTCTGCTTGCACATGACTTCTACTGGCCGGTCTAAATTAACAAACTAACCAAAATATATTTTTACTATAATAATGTTAAATTATTTAAACACTTATATTGATTAATTTTCCTATAACTAAACGCTTTGATTGATTATTTTTTTATAATTATGTTATAAATTTTTTTAGACACTTAGATTAATTAGGAACGCTTAAAATTCCAAATTAAAATTTTGAACCCTCAACAACTAGTCATCTTCTTTATTTAACGAATTCGGAGCCAAAGTTCACCATTTTTTGCATAATTATATATCATTAAATTTCAAAACCCAAAATTTAATTGTTTATTCGGATATATCTACAAATATAAATAATCATCAAATTCAAAAACCCATTTTGTGGCCACCATCAAGCAGAGATGGCCAAAACAAATCTATTTCAAAGCATATTGCTAAGTGCCTACAATTTTTCCAATCACGAAACAAAAATAAAATATTTAAGACGTTAATAATGAAAGAATCCCACATCGGAAAGGAGTAGGGTATTAATAAGATTTATAAGGCTGGGCAATCCTCACCTGTCAACTCGGGTTTTCAGGTGAGTTAGGCCCAGATTCTTAACATGGTATCAGAGCCTGCCCTCTCCACCGATGTCGGGACAATCATCCAAAATGGATGATGATGGCCCGAGATGGGCGGCCCGTGGTAGGCCTCTGCACCCGTAATGGGTGACCTCCTGCAGAGAAACTGCTGATGTCACGCTTCAGATGAATCTAGGCGTGAGGGGGGTGTGAAAGAATCCCACATCGGAAAGGAGTAGGGTATTAATAAGATTTATAAGGCTAGGCAATCCTCACCTGTCAACTCGGGTTTTCAGGTGAGTTAGGCCCAGATTCTTAGCAAATAATACCTAAAACATCAACATCTACGCATCAATTATAAATTTAGAATTTAGAATGTGAATTCTTTCTCAGAAGTAGAAAAACTACACTATAAGTAATGCAAATAAATACACATTCAAATAATTAAATGATTAGCATGTCATTCTAATTCTATTAGTGCCAAAATTTGCTTTTGTGGTCCACTTGTAGAAAAGTTTCTCTCCGCGCCCGCAATAGAAGAATTTGACTAAGTTCTATTAACAGATTAAATAATTCATTATTTTCTTCTATTTTGATCACAAAATCACTCATTTTTCTATCATTGCAAGAGAAAAAAAAGAACAATACAAATGAATTCACATTACCTAAATTTAAAAGAAATTTGTACCATGTGAACGAGGTTAACATGACCTAAATTTTTTTTTTGGTTGTTTGTTTCAATCAATCTCTTTAATTGCATCCGGACAAATCCAGGATTGAAATTTGGGAGGGGCTCGAAATTTAAAAGAAAATTTCATTTTTTACTCATAAAAATGTAATCAAAATTTTTTATTATATTCTTAATTTCCAAAATAATAATATTATTGTAATAAAATTTAATATTTCAATTTTTTTTTTCAAGAAAGTCATATATATATATATATATATATATATATATAAGTGTTAGAGGGTTGATAAGAAAAGAGTCAGGAACTAAGGATTTATTAGTCATAGTTGATACTAGATTCCCTCAATTAGAATAACAAATGGAAGGAACCATGGAAGTTGATTTAAATAATAGTAATTCAGCAATAGTTTACTTATGTCCAGATTATTCAATGTCATTTAAAGATTTTAAAAATCATTTGAAAATATTAGTACAAGTTAAATGTTTTGGTAATTTTATTGGTAACAATATTTTACTTGACATACATTTTTTAGGAAAGGTAAGGAAAAAACATGATGTCAATATGAGGTTAAAGATCAAAAGCATAGTTGAAGTCTTAACATCAAAGGCAATAAAATTTTCACCTCTAGAAAAAATTTTATCTGAAAAACTAGCAGGATTAGACTGGGATATACAAAATCCTAATCAAAGAACTGAGACACTAGCTCCAACAGAAACTTATACTTATAGTAATGGAAGAAATATGATACTTAGGTTTGGTAATTATAAGATAACTAATTTATGTGATACGGAGGAATTAGAAGATGATAAATCAAAAGTTGAACCACATATCACTACAACATGATAATTTATCCTAAAGAACTAGAACTAGAACTACTATCCCCACAAGAATTAATAGAATTAGAATCACAATTAAAACAAATTGGCAGATAAGAGAAAATGTAACCTTGGTACAAAATGATAACTTAGAAATTGTAGGGTTAGAAATGGAAATAGAAGATACAGAGTCCCGAGTAGAATCAGAACAGTCAGAACAACCTCATATTTTGATGAATCCAGTAGATTCTACAGCACAATCAGGTAATACATGTTGGACCCAAACATCTACGAGAAGTAGCTGGTTTGATACAGGTAATGGACCAACACCTGAAGCAGGACTTACACCATTACAATATCCTTATGGAATGCCACCTAGGATACCAATATCCAACTATCAAGAGGCAAGCCCTAATATGAGAACTAGGGGTAAAAGAAATTTTTGAGACTATTCTTACATTAGAAATAAACAAGATGTTATGTTAAACATTACTAGTGTACATCCACAACAAAGAGATACTTACTTAGAACAATGGGCATGAGTAGTGTTTAGAGACTTTATAGACAAACATGATAATGCAGAAACAGGTGAAGAAATGTTAAAAGTAGCAGAAAATTACTTAGGTGATGTTGCAAAAGCATCATGGGAAAGAATTAAAAAGTCATTTCCACATATAATTACAGATATGGTTAGTCAAGGTCCTAATATAGGAAATTTTATAGGGTTAATCCATAGATTAGTTACTGATAGAGATGTTAACACAGGTCAAAATTAAAAGACAAACTCAAGCCCTTAGAGATTTAGAACAATTACAACTCAAAGATTGGAAATTTACAATACATTTCTTACAAGATTTTACAGCATTAGCATCTATCTCAGGTAATACTTTTAATCCAAATATAGTTAAACAATTATTTGCCAAGTTACCAGCAGACTTGGGAATTAAAATTACAAACGCATGACAACAAACTCCACAAGCTTTGAACTTTCGGTTTTACTGTTTCAATTATGGCTCTTTCATAGTTTTTCAAGAAATAGTTCTTTACTGTTATTCGATCAGCTCTCTAATGTTTTAGGTGTTTTAAGATATTATTACAATTGTAAAAAAATTATCAACCTTTGAAAGTCCTAATATTTTATATTTCTAAACTCATTTTCTTATATTTTGTTTAGTTTAGACAGTGAATATAATTATAAAAATCAAAATTATTTTGCCTAAACTTACGGAACCGTGGAAGCTTACAGTTCGAATCTCTAGCTCCGGCTGTTTACGGTTTCAAATTTTCTTGAATCTGAACCGAAGCTTACTGTTCATCACGGTTTAGCTGCGGTGCCGAACCGAAGAACCTTAGAATTAACAGACCTACAGTCAGCAGCCACGGAAAGCCAATATCAAAGTTTCAAGAAAAGAGAAGACTTCTCGAAAGAAAAGAGAGATGAAAGAAAACGCGTTTTCTAAGAAATTCAACTTTTGTGTTGTCACGCGGATATTTGATAGAAAACTTCAAATAGCAGTTGAAGTTAAAGACAAAGGCGAAAAACAGACATCTCCATTCAAACCCAGTAATTTAAACGTTTTAACGAGAAATTATAAAGTCATTCTATCTTTCATACACAGCGGCTCCACAAGAACTGGAGGATGATGACGACTTTTCATTAGACAATATCCGACAGCAATTTTCTATTCACCTTTAGCTTTTTTTTTTGATAATATTCACCTTTAGCTTGTCTTATATTAGGACGTGAATTCTTTGCATTCTTAATTTTTTTTTTTGTCAATTACTGCGTAAAAGACCGAGAATGGGTAATCAAGTCTTTCCTATACAAACCATTCTCAATTCATATCAAACTCAAGATCCTAAGAATTGACATTTAGATTTTGTTGATTTGAAAATTGTTCGCTCATCAAATATGGTTGAAAGTAACCATTCTCAATTCATATCAGTTAATTTATCTATTCGTGGGATTAATTTTGATTTTATCAGTTTTAAATTTGTTGCGTCTAGGAGTGATTCTTTTGGATTCCCAAGTACTATTATATGCTTTACCCTCTCAGTTACAAATATTTTTATATTTTGTTTGATCATTTGAGACCGTAAAAAGTTTGTTAGCTTGTTTCAAGATATTTCTGTTAAATGGATGTGCCTGGAAGCTAATCACATTTTTGCTCAACATTTCATTAATCATGCTTATTGTTCGGTTTGGGATGTTCCTCCTCTATGTTTGTATGATCATTATTACGGTATTTGAATGCAAAATTTCATATTTCCTTAAAAAAAGAAAAAGGAAAGCCTTGAATACAATAAGAATTCTACAAAAGTTTTTTTTTTGACTGAAAATATGATTGATATTTCATTAATGAAAATCTTGCTGAAGCAAGCTTACAATACTTTGGGGTGGGGAATCAACAAAAATAGCTGGAGATGAAAAATCGAGTCCTAACTTTGCCAAAGCATGAGCTACTTTGTTAGCATTACGGCGAACAAAAGAAAATGAGCTATTGGCAAAGGAGGAAAGTAACTGCTTACAATCTTCCATCACTAAACCAAATCCTGAACTATCCTCCATCCCCACACCTCTAAGCTTTTGAATCACCATAAGAGAATCTCCCTCCACCTCAATAGAATTGGTCAATGATTTTAACCAACTCAGCGCCTCCCTACATGACAATGCTTCTGCTACCTCCGGATCAAGAAGCCCTTGAAGACTAGCAACTCGTGCTGCGACAAACCTGCCCATCTCATCTCTGATAACACACCCAAACCCAACCACTTTCCTGTGAACATCAACAGCCGCATCAAAATTACATTTCCATCCTCCTGCTGCCGGCTCCCACCTAGACCGAAAATTATTAGAAGCAGCCTGCACTTGTTGTTGAGCCGACCGCCATTCTTGAACTAGCCGAGCCCCATTAGCAGCTATTGATGCTGGTGAAAAAGATTTATCATTCCACACCTTTTGATTTCGGGCATACCAAAGATACCAAACAACACCAGCACCAACACCTGCTTGTTCAAGCCCCAACACTGTCAGCACTTCCGTCCACCAACCTGCAACATCAAACGCCGAATGGGAAAAATCCAATCCAAGAGGAGATGCATTCCATACTTGTTTCGCAAAGTCACAAGCCACCAAACAATGAAAACTCGTTTCCTCGTGCTCCCGACACCAAGGACATAGCACATCCATATCCACCCGTCTACTCCTCAAGTTAACCAATGATGGTAAAACATCAAGGCAAGCCTTCCACAGAAAGAACATAAATTTTCGAGGAACCTCCAATGCCCATATAGCTTGCCATCTATATTGTTGATTTTGCATACTCGGGGGAGGTTTGAATGACATAAGCTGATAGTAAGCTGATTTCACAGAGAAACGACCTTTCGTATCCAATCTCCAAATAATTCTATCCTCCACCTGTCTCATGGATAACGGAACTGCTGCTATCAGATCTCTGTCCTCCTCATTGAATAAATCAGAAAGCACATCACCATCCCAAGCTAACGTCTCTGATCCCACCTGAAACAAGTCAGCCACAACAGCATCCTGCAATTCTGGGTCTGGTGGATCTGAGGAAGGTAAACCCGACGAAGATGCAAGCCAAGGCTGTTTCCAAATTCTAATACTCTGACCGTCCCCCACCCGATAGAAGCAGCCCTGCTGCAATAAAGACTTAGTTTCCAGTAAACTGGACCAGATATAACTTGGAGATGCACCTCTACCAGCCCCCCAAAAATCCGTATCGGGATAATAACGAGCCTTGTATAACCTTGCCACAAGGCTCTCCGGTTGGGTAATCAATCGCCAAGACTGCTTTGCAAGTAGAGCAATATTAAACTCATGGAAACTGCAAAAATTTAAACCACCCCACTCTCGACGATGACACAAATGATCCCATGCTCTCCATTTAATGCCACTTCCCCACCAAAAAGCATTAAGCATTCGCTCCATCTGCTGACAAATAGACTTGGGAACCAAAAATACGCTCATTACATAAGAAGGTAAAGCCTGAGCCACAGATTTTATAACAATTGCCTTCCCAGCCTGAGACAACTTCCTCAACCTCCACCCTTGTATCTTTTTGCGCAATCTTTCCACAAGGAACTCAAAAATTTCCACCTTTCTCCTTCCAATATAAGATGGCAGCCCCAAATACTTTCCAACATAGTCTATTTCCTGCACACCCAATATTCCACAAATATCTGCACAACAAGTTTCCCCAACGTTAGGACTAAATACAATTGAGGATTTAGTAAAATTAATACATTGCCCGGACGCCAACTCGTAAGCGGTGAACACCTCCTTTAAAACCTGACACTCCTCAACTTTTGCTTGAAAAAAGAAATAGCTGTCATCAGCAAAAAATAAATGGGAAATAATAGGAGCACTTGACCGAATTTGACAGCCATGAAAAACACCACCAGCTTCCTTCCGTTTAAGCAAAGCAGATAAACCCTCCATACACAATATGAAAAGATAAGGGGATAATGGGTCTCCTTGTCTTAGACCTCTCTGAGGAGAAAAAACTGGAAAAGTGCCTTCAGAATGCTGTATTTGATACTGAACCGTCCGAACAAAACGCATAACCAAAATTACAAAAGCATCAGGAAAACCCATCTTACGCAAGACCGCCTCCAAATAGGTCCACTCAATCCGATCATAAGCCTTAGACATATCAACCTTTAAGGCTGCCCATTTATCACCCCCACGCTTCCTATTTTTTAAAAAGTGCCCAACCTCAAATGCGACCATAATGTTATCCATAATCGAACGATTCGGTATAAAGGCACTCTGGGTTTCGGAAACTACTGAAGACAAGACCACTTTTAATCTATTCGCCACTGCCTTAGTCATTATCTTAAAAATTACATTGCATAAAGCAATTGGTATCAAATCTCCAACACACACATGATCTGCTTTCTTAGGGATAAGAACAATATTAGTCAAGTTCAATTCACTAGGAAACGTACCCGTATTCAAACAATTCACACAAAAATCCGAGACTTCCCTCCCAATATCTGACCAATAGCGTTGATAAAACCCAGGATTGAATCCATCCGGACCCGAGGCCTTCACAGGATGCATTGAGAAAAGAGCTTTCTCCACCTCGTCGCTAGTATATGGCTTTCCTAGTGAATCCGCTTGTTCCGAAGTAATAGTCATATGAAGAGAGTCCACCACATCCCCCAACACACACCCTTGGGACTCAAATAAATTGACATAGAACTGTTGAATCAAGTCCACTAGCCCAGAACCCCAACCCCTCCACTCTCCATCATCTCCTTTTAATTTGCGAAAATTCTTCTTTCTTTGTTGATAAGATGCTGACTGATGGAAAAAATGAGAGTTAGAATCCCCTTCTTTTAACCACAACTGCTTAGACCTTTGCCTCCAATATGTCTCCTGCTCCCTACGAATAGAGTTCAACTCCCCACTTGCCTTATGAAATTCTCTCACCGAAACCTCATCCCTCATCCCTCTAAGACTCACAATCCTCTGCCGAACTCCCCTCAATTTTTGTTTGAACTGGTTTCTGTATTGAGAACCCCAAACCTCCATCTCTGACGCACATTGCTGCAATTTTTGAAGAAAACCTGACTCCCCAGTACCATGCCACACCTTCTTCACTAACTCATGACAATCTGATTCCTTATTCCACGCATTCTCATATCTGAACTTCCTTGGAATAACTCGAGCTGGCTCCGATAACCTAACAACAAGAGCACTGTGATCTGATTGTGTTGAGTGCACATTTAAGACGGAAGCTGCTGGGAACATAGCAAACCATTCATGCGTTGCCATAGCCCTATCCAATTTCTCCTCCATCCATATAGAACCGCGCAAAGTTCGAGTCCACGTAAATTGGTAACCCTCCATAGGTACCTCAATCAGATTACAATAGTTAACAGCTTCATTAAATCCCTCCAGAAGAGCACGGGATTGCCGCCTTCCTCCCACCTTCTCCGACTCAGAAAGCATATCATTAAAATCCCCCATTATACACCAAGGCCCCCTAGCAATTCTATATATATCTTTCATACATTGCCAAGACTAATGCCGTCTTGCTCGTTCAGGAAAACCATAAAACCCCGTCAATCTCCATACACCAAAAACACCATCATGCACATAGACATCAATAAAATTAGCACCATATTTTGACAAAGAAATGTGTACATCCTCCCCCCAGAACAAAGCTATACCCCCTCCTCCTCGAAAACTATCTACAGAGAAAACATTACAAAATCCCAATCTACGCTTCACCCCCTCAATCCCATTTCTATTAATCATAGTCTCCATCAAAAAAACAATTTGCGGCCGATATAGTTGCACCAAATCCTGCAACTCCCTGACCTTGTCGGAGCTGGCCAAACCCCGACAATTCCAGCTTAAGCAATTCATGGCTGCCGGCGGGTCTCAAAGAGACCGGCCGATGTAGAAGTATTGGAAGTCCTATCCGAATCCATCCGCACATCCTCACCATTCGTATCCCCCACTGCAACCCGCTTCCGCTTAGGATCCACACACATTACTGTTTCATCCTCAACCTGCACATTACGTGCTAACACCTCCTGCGTATGCAACAAATCCACAAATCCACCACTTGAAGACCGAGCATTATCCACCTGTACCAGTCTCGGAATTGTACCCAACCACATAGAGCTGTTCTGTTCCATTCTTCGCGGCACCGCCCGCAAACTTGGGCCATAAAGCTTTTCAACATTAGGATCGTTGAGAGCTCTATAAGCGGCACAATTACTGTCCATATGTCCCAAACAGCCGCAGAAGAAACAAAACTGAGGAAGCCTCTCATACCGGAAGAACACCCATACCCAACTCTCTGTCGTTATCCCCAATCTCACCTTTCTTCACAACGGTTTCCTCACATCTAGACGTGTTCTAGCCCGCAAGAAACCTTTAAAAGGTCCCAAATACTCCTGCTCATCCACCCCAACCACCTCTCCAACGACTTGACATAAAGATCGCACCACCCTCTCAGTACGAAACCCAACTGGAATATCATGAAGCTGAACCCAAATATCAGCGTAATTTAATTCCGCCGTCAACAATTCATCCATATTATAGACACGTTGGAATACTAATAACTTACTATCAAAGCTCCATGGGCCACCTCGCAACACCATGTCAATGTCAAAAGCATGATTAAATTGAAACAAGAACCTGTTTCCCTCTAAATCAATAATATTAACCCCATCTGCTGGCCTCCACAGTTTAGACAAAGTAATCTTCATCCCCGTTGAGTTGATTTCCCTATCCGATAGAAATCTTCCCACCAGACTCCATCGTAGATCATAAGCCGGCCGTTCAACTACTTCCGGATGAATTATAGGAGTATTCTCCTCATCATTTATTATCAATTGACGATAGGCTCGTAAAATGTCATCCTCATTTGCCATATTCATGCAAAAGAAGACAAAATAGAAAATCCACTATCCTTCCACGCTCCAAAGAAGATTCGTAGCCGTCACAAAGAAAAAGACAAAACCCTAAAAAAAGAAAAAACAAAACCCCAGAGATACAGGGTAAGGACGACTTATCTTTGTTTATTGGTGAAGTTATTCTACAAAAGTTAAGCAGCAAAATGTTAATATATATAATTATTTACGAAACCTTTTAATATTAAAGTGCATTGTTATTTTTTTTTCAAGAAAAAGCGAAAGACTTAAGGGTGCATTCAATTAGAAGCATTAATTACTTTTAAAGATTTTTTTAAAGAATGACTTTTAAAGACATATAAAGATTTTTGTAGAGTTTTTAAAATTTCTGAATGACTTTTAAAGACTTTACTTTTAAATATTTTTACGGACTTTGATGAATTTTTATAGACTTTGAAAGACTTTTATATACTTTATAAGATTTCATTATAATTTTTTAATAAAAACATATTTCAACAATAATTTTCTATCAAATAGTGAAATTTTGTTCAATTCATTAATAAAAAAATTATGATACATGATATCAATTATAAAATTATCAAACCATACAAATATCTATATATTATAATAATAATAATAATGAAGTTATATTTCTTATATAATAAAAATAGTATATAAAATTACATGTTTTTAATTAAATAATAATGTCTAATCTAAAAATAAAAATTACTAATAAAATAATAATTTAAAAACCTAATACTAATTATTATTTGTATGCATAACATCCATCCATATATTAGTAGCAATAACAACCCTCTTTTCATTAGTAATATCTCTTTATTGCTCTTGAATCTCATTATCTTGTTCAAAATTTTCTTCTTCATCACTTGAAGAAAATTTATTATCTATTTCAATTGGGAATTCATCTGAACGAAACTTTTTTCAAAGAAAGTTATACAATCCTGCACAGGTGGAGCGGATTTGATTCTCTATTTTTCTTCCATTTCTTCTTGTTCCATCTCTTCTTCATCTACTTCTTGATTCTCTATTTCATCATTCTCCATTAATAAAAGCTAGTATAAAAAAATAAATATAATTAAGAAAAATTTACAAAAACATCCCTAGATTTTAGCATATTCTACATTTTTATCCCTGTTTTTTTTTTAAATAGAATAAAAAATCCCTGATTTTTAATTTCGTAGATAATAACCTCACTCTGTCTATTTTTTTTCTTTTAAAATAACAGTTTAAGGATCAAAATGTAATTTGACAAGCCTTTTTGAAAAAATTTAATAAATGAAGGACTGATTTGTAATTTAACCCTTTCTTCAACCTCTCACCATTTCCAGCTACCAGACCACCGTTTTCGGCCAAACGTGGAACCACCATTTCCGGCCACCATCCACCGCCCTCATCCTTCCCTTCCCCTTCTCAATTCATCCGACTTGGTTTTCGTTTTGAGAGAGAGGAGATCGAAAACAGAAAATCAAAAAAGAAAATCGATGGTCTCTGCGTTCCAAGTTTTTTGTTTCTTTTCGATTTTCGTTTTTATTCTGAAATTTATTTTCAACTTGAGATTTCGCTTTTTAGATTGATTTTCATTGCATCTTGAGATTTCATTTTTGAAATCAATTTTCGTTTTTGGTTCGGTGTTAGAGCAAATTGAAAATAACGGTGTTGATAGAAGGGAGCGATTCTGGTTTAATTTTGAGGGAGAGGAGATCGAAAACAAAGAGAGGAGATCGAGCGATTTTGATTTTCAAGGTGGATGAACTGAGATGGGGAAAGGGGAGGATGAGGGCGGTGCATGGCGGCAGGAAATGGTGGTTTCACGTTTGGCCGGAAAATGGAGGTCTGGCAGCTGGAAATGGTGAGAGGTTGAAGAAAGGGTTAAATTACAAATCAGTCCTTCATTTATTAAAGTTTTTCAAAAAGCTTGTCAAATTACATTTTGATCCTTAAACTGTTATTTTAACAGAAAAAATAGACAAAGGGAGGTTATTGTCTACGGAATTAAAACTCAAGGATTTTTTATTCTATTTCAAAAAAAAAAAAAGGGATAAAATGTAGGATATGCTAAAACCTAGGGATGTTTTTATAAATTTTCCTATAATTAATGAACATAGCAATATACAATTTCAAGGCTCTACATATGCTAAATATAAACCAAGGATGCTAAAGTTAAATGAAAGAACCAACTATAAGCTATAATACCAATATAACCAACCAATGCAATTCCTATCCTAAATGCCAATATTATGTAACAATCATGTTCTAGCTGTTAATTTCCAATTGTAATCATTAAAGACCCCAAAACTAAAACAAAGTCGCCAGACCATTTAACCCAAAATACAACTCGATGCATCCATTATAAACACAAGGGGAGATTAATTTCATCAACAAAAGCAAAACGGAGACTAGTTTAAGATTAGTTCTAGAATAGATTTTAAAATGCAGCAAGTATTGAACTGTATGGGGAAGATAATGAATTCCTTAGGGGTAGTTTTAAGTTTTTAGATATTGGTTCACAGTTCAAACTGATGCTTTTGGGGTTTGATTTCTCCTTTGTAAATAGGTGATAAACATAGCACTAACTCTTTCAGGTTATCTGGCTACATGTTGATGTTTAGAATGTGTTAACTCTTTGGAGAACTAGAAGGTATTTCCTACAGAAATAATGTTAACAGCCTTAAACTAACGCAAGCAAACTGCGACATTGAGATTCAGTAGCTGAACTGGACAAAATCAAGATTGAAATTATTTTTCATCTGAATCGAAATTCACATTTCGTCCAAAATAGAATTTGAAGCTTGAGAGCAAAACAGGGTTATTAAAATATTTTTGTGGCTGTAAACTTAAGACCAGAAAACAGAGTTATAACTTATTAGAAATCAAAACCAACAGAGTGAATGAATCCCAAGAACTCAAAACAGGAATTGGTGAAACAATAACCAAATCATACACAGCAAATCATCAATCGCAATCAATATTTCAGACCATTATTCCAGAAAAACAAAACAACAGAACTTCAATGAGTTCTTCAAATTCACACTCCAGCAAAAATTAAAACATAACACCAATCAATC
>CATIWJ010247907.1:0-32461 GCA_949640765.1 Croton laevigatus | reverse complement strand
TCTACCACATTGAGCTTTTGGCTATATAATTTATGATGGCATCTTATGTTTTGGGCAACATCTTGTTTTGATTATTGTGCAATGCGAAATGATTCATGTTAGCTCTTATAATTTTACAATTAAGTTTGAGATTTTAATTTTAATTTGGGTAAATTCGAGCAATTCGGGTAATTCGGGCAAAAGTTCTAATTCGGGCAAAACGGGTAAAGAAAAAAAAAATCAGAAATACGCTAATTCGGGCAAGGATCGGACAATTTTTGCCCGATCTACCCGAATGAACACCCCTACTTAACTCTGTCTATAAATTATAATATGCCTTCAAAAAAAAATCAGATCTACATGAGAATTAAAGAAAAATTCAATGTAAGGACTTTTTGCCAAAAAAAAAACGTTAAATGACTAGAGACCAGACTGCAAAGTGATGCCGAATTCAAGGATCAAATTGAGACATGATGCCAATTTCCCAAAATTAAAAATGAGGTCCCACCGAGATTTGAACTCGGGTTACTGGATTCAGAGTCCAATGTCCTAACCGCTAGACCATGGGACCTCCGTTGACAATTCATCTCCTGTTTTTATAAAATTCTAAGTCTAGAGCTATGGCATTGGTATGTCAGTTTCTGCAATTAAGAGCCAAGATCCGGCAATTGCATAGAAAAACCGGATTTTATGTTATACAGAATGGATCACGGGGCAGATTTGGACAAGTTTCATGAAATCTGTTCTCAACCCCGCTGCTTAAAATAAATACCCGTTGTGGATTCGGGTTAGCGAATCACGGGTCAGCCCGCAGGGCAAAATGAGGATTTTCGGGTTTTTCATAATTAATGTCTAAAAAATTTAAAAATAATATTTCCTAAACTAGTGAACTAAATTGAACTCATATGCAATGCATTATTAAGCTTAATAAGCAACAATTATCATACAACAAAGTTCATGTATACTAAAGCTTTAATTAGGCCTGAAATATACACAAGGAGATGATAGTATAACAGCCTGTTTTATTCAGAATTATTGGCCTACTATCAAACCTGATGTGGTAGCTGCTATTAGAAATTTCTTTAACTCAACCAATTTATTGGGGGGTATAAATCACACAAGAATCTCCCTAGTGCCAAAGGTTTCTGATGTTATGACCATCAAGGACCTTAGGCCAATTGGTTTGTGCAATGTGGTTTATAAGATCATTTCTAAGATTCTAACTGTGAGATTGCAGAAGATAATTGGAAAAATTATTTTAGAACAGTAGAGTGGTTTTATCATAAGCAGACTCATTACGGACAATGTTCTGATAGCTCAAGAAATCACTCATTATCTGTTGAATAAGAAAGGCGGTCAGAATCATGGCATTGCGATGAAGATTGATATCAGCAAAGCTTATGAATGTGTTGAGTGGTATTTTCTAAAAGGCATGATGACAGCGCTTGGGTTTCACAACAAATGGGTGAAATGGATGGTTTGTATCACCTCGGTCTCTTACTCGGTGAAAATAAATGGCGAGAGGCATGATTTTATTAAGCCTTCCAGAGGTTTAAGGAAATGTGACCCAATTTCCCCACTTCTTTCTTAATTTGTACAGAGGTTTATCTTGTTTAGTTCATAAAGCTATGGGGGAGAGTTTATTATCGGGCATCTAGTTGAACAGATATTGTCCTACGATCTCCATTTGATGTTTGTGGATGATTCTCTTTTTTTCAGGAAGGCAAAATTCGATGAAATAGATATGTTAAAACAATTATTGATGAAGTGCAGTGCTAGTAGTGGTCAAATAATCAATCTTGATAAATCTAGCATCATTTTTTCAAAAGGTATGCCTCAGAGAACCAAATCTTTATAAGCAAGGAGAATAAAGATTGATAAAATTGATATCCTTGACAAATATCTAGGACTCCCCTCAACTATCATAAGATCTAAAAAGGAAACCTTCCAGCACATTAAAGATAGAATCAGACTTCATCTGAATGGATGGAAGGAGAGATTCCTTTCGTATACAGACCTTGAGATTCTCATTAAATCAGTTGTGTCAGCCATTCTTATGTTTACCTTCTCTTGCTTCAAGGTTTCGAAAAGCTTAACGGAGGAAATCTGTTATAGTCGGAAAATTAGTTCACGCACTAAAACGTAAATTTTCCAGTAAAATTTAGATTTTAGTGAAAATTATTATGGAAATAAGTTAATTAATAAATTTAAATATCCGATTGAAACTCAAGACTAGGGGTGTGCAAAACCCAAACCGATCGAACCGAACTGACGTGTTCGGTTCAGTTCAATTGGTTGATCGGTTCGGTTTTATATTTTAAGAAAAATAAAAAAATTGGTTCGGGTTAATTTGAGTTGAGCCGAAAAAATCGATAATTTTCTTTGTATTTTTGCTGAAACCCGACCGAACCGAACCTACGAGTTCAGTTCGGTTTAATCAGGTTGATCGGTTCGGTTCGGGTTTTAATATAAAATTTTTTCCATTTTCGAGTTGATCGGGTTCGGTTCGGTTTGAACTGAACCCGGCCGATGCACAGCCTTACTCAGGACATCGAGACAAACGTTTTAAGTATAATATTGCAATTTTTTACTCCAAGGGCATTTTGGTCATTTTGACCCTCGAAAAATTTTAGAAGCGGAATTAAGTTTTAAAAATATCAAATTTGGAATCTATGCTCCGAGACGAGCGATTTGAATATAATATTAATAGGGTTCTATTATGGAAGTTACTGATGTGGGTAAAAGATAGTAAAACAGTAAATCGAAATTTACCTCAGTAAAAGTATAAATCTAAGTAAATTAATTAAATAGTCAAGGGTATTTTAGTAAATTTATTTTATATGTAAATAAGAAGAACAATTAAGGAAACGTCGACCGAAAATCCGGTGAATAGTGATGCGAACCTGGTGGCGAGAGGAAGAAGAAACGAGTCGATCTGGAGTTCAGTTCGGTCAACTTGAATCGAACCAAGGTTCTGTTGGTCCAAAATGCGAGTTGAGGCCGTGTTTAGTCAAAAACGGCATAGTTTTGGGCGGCAAAGTCCAGAATAGCACACCAACTCTTTAAAAATCACGCAATGGCCACAGAACTTTCTGCCTTCTCTCATTTTGGTCCTTCCGCCTATTATTTCTTTAGGTATTGACATCTAAAACTTATTTTTATTTTTCAATTACACCCAAACAGTTTATTAATTAATAAATTGAGTTTATTTTTGAAATTAAATAATTTTGGGGTGTTAATAAATTAATTAAAGCTAAGATTAAGTTTAATATTGATAAAATAATTATTATAAACTATCTAATTGGGAAAAATCTTATTAAATGAATATTTTATGATTTAATTGGTGGGCAACTTAATTTATCATTGAAATTAAATATTATAATGGCTTAATTAGAATATAAGGGTAACAAGATTAACTCTAAAATAATTATAAAATGAGTTTAATTTAATTATTTGACAAAAAATTTATTGATTAGCACTTAAATAAATATTTATTAGACAATTAGACAAGTAAAATTAAAACAACTAAAAAGAGATCCACTTAAAAATAATTATATATCACATATGAACTATTTAATGGACAATTTATGAACAAAAACCTTATGACCTTGATTAATGGATAGTTACTAGGACAAAGGACATTTCAGGGAAAATAAGGAACAGGTACCCAAACGCAAGGAGGCCAATATTTGATACTTTAATTATTGAAAAGTTAAATTTTATTTTATACATGATTTTAATATTTTACATTAAATGATTGTTTGGAGTTATTTGAGTTAAATGTTTATTTATTTTTATTTGGATATGAATTATTTGATATTATGACCTTTGTTATTAAAAGGAAGAATTAGGAATTCTATTTAACCAAATATTCTTATGATTGGGTAAAAATAATATTTTGTTAAATTAAAGATTTTTAAATATTTGTTACGGAAGGATTATTTAATTATTATTATTACTATTATTATTATTATTATTGTTAATATTGTAATTACTATTTAAAAGATATATTTATTTTATGAAAGGTATTTGAAAATATTAATAAGTGTTTATAAATTTTTATTTAAATAAATAATAAATCAAGTTATTTAGTAATTTTTTTTTAATAAAGTAATATTTTGATTTTATAGAAAAATACATTATTTTATATAAGTAATTTTTATATCTGAAATAAATATTTTAGAAAATAATTATCTTAAAAGACTTTAAGTTTAAAAAAAAATAATTGTCTTAAATAACTTTGGAATTATTTCCGAAAAAAAATTATAAATAAATAGAGTTTAAATATTTTGGAAAAATTATTATATCTTTAATTTGACTATTTTGTGAAAATAACATTTATTAGATATTTGAGAAAATATAATTTCGAAAAATTACTATAAAGTAAATTTTAAATAATTTGATAAAGAAATAAAAACAAGAATATTTATGACTTAAAAAAATTATATTTTGATAGAATTTATATAAAGGATTTTTCAAATAATATTATGAAATAAGTATTAGTTTTAAATTTAAGAAGAATAGTATTTGATAATATTGTTGAAAAATATTTGACATATAAGTCATGAATTCATAGATGTGTTAATAAAAATACCGTATTTATCTAATATAAATTTATTTTTAAAAGAAAAATACAGTATAATTGAATAAGTATAATTTTGATTTAAAAAAATAGTAATAAAAAAGTTGAAAATTTATAATGAATATATTTTTGAGAAAAAGACAATGATTTAAGATAATTTTGTTATATAAATATTTAATTATGAAATAGAAATGAAATTGTGTTTATTTCAAAAATTTGATAAATGTGAAAGTAATGCAGTAAATATTTATTGTTCTACTTAGAATAAGTTGAACTAATGAGATAAGTGTATGATGCATCATATACTTAGCAGTACTGCGAAATTTTGAATAGATTGAAAAGTGATACAGATTGAGTCAGTCATATTACCGAACAGATTTTGATATTGATTGAATTTTGAATACGGCCATTTGAAAAGATAGAATTCAGTATTGATGTGAATAATATCATGCCATACCGAAATACAGATAATAACTTTATCTATGTGTTCACCTAAATGTCTAGTATAGCTAAACATGTAAGATTTGGATTAAGCAATTTATTTTATTTAAGTAATTTATGATATTTAAATATTGTTTAATATTGTTTAAAATTATGCATGTGCATTTAAATTATTTATGCTTTTCATTAGTTAAAGTATCCACTGAGCGTTATCGCTCAGCAACTTTGGTTAATTCTGAACTTGTAGGTCTCTGAAAGATGTGAAAGAAATAAGAACTATCAAATAGTATCAAGGCCCGCAGAACTTAAATTGGCATATATTGTGAAAATGAAGTTAGTTCATGCAAAGTTAGAATAGAAAAATAAAAGGAAAAAAAATGTACCCATATTTTGTAATTTAATTAGAATATGAATTGTATAATATGTAATATGTAATGTGGTACATCTTGATTCGACTGTAAATAGTCGGGTTAAGGGGTGTTACAAAATCAACACTATGATCCGACAATTTTGACGGGGACAAAAAGACCAAGAAAAGAAAATTTGCTAGATATATTGGAAAAAATTGTGCTTGGCCAAGAAAGATGAAGGCCTTGGATATCGAGAATGGGAAGTTATGAACATGGCTCTTCTTGCAAAACAAAGCTGGAGGTATGGGTAAGTATTCAACCAATTTTTGACTGATCCTTGGCCGAATTAGTAAATTAAGGAATTTTTTTTTACCCGTTTGACCAAATTAGACTGTCTACTCGAATTACTCGTTTAACCGAATTATACATTTATTTCGAATTAACCGAATTCCCCGATTTAAATTTTCTTAGGCCAAATAACAATGCAGTAATTAATTGATTTGGTCGATTTTGGCCGAATTAAAAATTAATATTTTTAAAACTAAATCTTAACTTATTACATAATGATCTTTAAATATAGCTTCATGTTTCAGTATTATCTGTTTTAGATTTTCCTTGTAAGCCAAATATTGGCCTGGAGATGATGGTCTTGTTGAGTTCACATTGCAGTTATCATGTCCCGAACTCTATGATATTAGAAAAACGGTGATATTAGTCAAAATCAAAATAAATAATTAAGTAATAACTCTGAGAATTTACAATTAGTATAAAATGTATGTGGTCAGCAAATCAATAAGGAAAATATCAAAGAGGTAAAAATAAAACATGTGATCAAAATCTACTGAAAATTGAACGATAAAACATAGTTCAAATAATAATGGAAGTTTAAAATAATTATTAAGACTGGAAAGTATAATAACGTATAAACACAAATTGGGATTTAATGTAAGTGAAGTGGAATTAAAATGGGAACAAAGGGGTAAAATTGAAGAAGTGACAAGTTGAAATAAGATATTGATATGAAGGGCAAATTGGAGAAATGTAAGAATATAAAGGGTAGATAGGTAAAATGTCAAGAAGATATTTTAATAATAATAATAATGACAAAAGAAGGTGACGAAGAATCGGAAAGAGGGAGAAGATTATAGAGATAATAATAATAATAATAATAATAGTAGTAATAATAAAGAATATAGGTGGAAGAATAAAGAGGAATAAAAAATTGAAGGCAACACGTAAATATATGCGAGGATATAAACATATGTACGTACAAAAGAAAGTTAAAAACATGAATAAAGAGAAAGGCAGAAGAAAAGAGAGCTGGAAAGAAATAGAGCAGAGAAAAAGAGAAAGGGAACCAAAAATGAACCAAGCTTTATGTTTAGTATCCAAACCCTGTCATCACCATCTAAGACCAGAAATCAGTCGGTCTAGGTCCAATGATCATGTTAGGCACAAGAAGCGCCAGAAAAGATGACCGGAGGAGTGAGTTCCAGTCTGATCAGCCGAGTTGAATTCGAGTCTAGCCGAACCTTCTATTTGAAATATCATCATTTTTCGGCGTCCTAACGACGGGGTAACCATCACCGACGGGAAGTTGAGATCAAGAAGAAGAGTTTCATATATAGCGTACAATTTATGGTCACCAGAACACATAACAAAGTCAGGTCGAGAAGCGGGTCGGATAACCCATGTTGCAGGAAATCGAGCGACAGAGATGACCCAAAATGCGCCATTGTGCTGCGTTTTGGTGTCAAACTTCTTGTTTGGCCCTTCTAATTTCCACGCCACATGTTATAACCCCATAATTTTCTGTCCGCGTTCAAACAAACCCCTGAAAATTTACAGATAAGCCCCTAAACTCATTTTATCATTTCAATCATATCCTTTCAGTTTAATTTAGTTATAAATTGAATTTATTTTGGAAAAATAATTACTTAGAGGCATTAATTAAGCATGAAAGTAATTTAATTTGAACAAATATGCTCTAATATAGCAGAAATTAGTTATTGGCACAAAATAATAGAGAAGATTAAGGGAAAAAATGGAAGTTAATTAAATTAATAATACGAGAATAAATTAAATTGAAAATACGTTATTTAGTATAAAATGAGAATTAATTAAAATTGTAATTATTTGATAAAATAGATGGCAACGTGACTGAGCTAGTCAAATAACGCATGTGGCAATCGAGGAACGAGGAACATCATCTAGATAACAAGTTTACGAAAAGACAAACACAGAACTAGAATAGTCAAGTAGAGTCAGGCTCACCGAAAACACTAGACTGACATATACTGTGGAGGGAAAGCTAGAAGTCAGAAAGAATACCAGACAAATGAAGGAAAATTTCTTATTTAGTATTGTAATAACTTTAAATTTTTATTTTAGTCAGTTATAATAATGTTCTATATACCATGTAGCATCAGTTGTGGCACATTTAACTCGGCTAGTAATAGTCGAGTTAATGGGTGTTACAGTAGTACTGTCCATTCTTCAAGATCTAATCATCAGTATTCAGGGGCCAAATACCATAATTGGTATTTAAATTAAGATCTCCATTAGAACAAAACAATATCCTGGGAAGTAGTGGCACTTCATTTCTGCTTGCATTCTTAGCAATGCCATGAATCTTCAATAAATATTGCAATTTACAGCTTATAAAGAGGTATAAGTATAACCAAACCAAACATCATAATACCATCACTCAACCAAAAGAGAATTCTGCAACCAAATTACAAATAAACAAAGTAAAGAAAAAACATCTACCAACATAAGGCATAATTCCACAATTAAACAGCAATATCAAATATACGAGATACACATTTAGCACTAAAATAGGTTCATACTTGAATTAATTAGAAAAAGTAATAGATAGCTCATCATGGGAGAACTAATCAAAGTTAGTAATAGTATCACAGCTAATTGATTGAGGATCACAACACTAGCAATCAGCTACATTTTCAAAAAATGAGTGGATCATTAAGTTCAAATGAGTTCAGCATTCCACAAAATTTTCATAAATTGAAAAACTTGAAGACAAAAATGTGAAGAGCTTCATAATTAACCCAATAAAATAAACAATGTAGATGTGACAAAGCAAATTTATAAGAAATTCAGAAGTTCAGAGATAATGAGAAACAAATGATGAACAAAATGGAAATATCAACTATATTCTTACAGTTTAAACATTATCATCACAACACCTTACGGTTCTCTAAGCTAAATGATGAACAAGAGATGTCACTGAGTATCCTCTTAATCCCAGATATTTAGGAGACTACCAAAATTATCACTTTTGCCCAAATGCTATATATAGCCGAAGCAAGAAATGCAATCCACATCCTTTGCAAACAGTCCAGCTTTTCAAACTTTTCAAGAAAACAAATATAGACTCAGTAATAGATTGAAAGGGAAATAATATATTCAAACAAATCTCGAAAATAAAAGAAAATTCTGGCCTACAACAAACAGCTATAAACATTAACACACAATCTCGTTAAAATTCATCAATAAGAACCCATACCCATTAGCATCAGTAAAAACTCCGAATCACCAACATATCATATAATTTCCATATATTTTTTTAATAATGTGTTGACAAAAAAAGGAGCTTAAAAATCCAATCATTAATGTGATCAAGCAGTAACTAAGAAAGATCATCAAAAACCGCTTAAAGAAGCAGTCTTGAAGCATCAAATCCAACAAGAGAACATTAGAAAACTTACCTTAAATTACTTACTGAAATTAAAAATAAATCCTTTCTTGAAAACCCAACAAGGATTGCTGAAAGCACTACAAGCCAAGATACGAAAAGGACAAAAAATTATCAAAGTGGGTGTCTTTGAAAAAGCAAATGGATCAAAAAACAAAAGGGTTAGGCATACATAGAGACGAGACCTCAAAAGAGCCAAACAACAAAGTGGGCATTTTGGAAAAACCAAGAAAAGTCAATGAAATGAAGAATTTGGAGGAGGGGGAAGGTGGTCCGACATTGAAGAGGAGCTAAGGGTGAATATTGCAATTTGCAATTGAGAGAGTGAGAGGGGAAATGAAGAACAGAAACTGAGAGAGTGAAAGAGGACAGAGGAGAGAAAAGTGAAATTGAGAATTGTAAATTAGGCTTTTGTTTAGGGACTGAAATAGTTTGGTGGTTAATTCGGTAGATTCCGCTGAAATATATTCTGGCCAAATTGAACTAGATTATCCGATTTTTTTTCATTTTTTGCCGAATTATTTTATAAGTTTTTTCTTGACCGACCCGAATTGGCCGAATTACCCGATTTAGTAGATTTGGCAGAACCGTTTACACACCCCTAACTGGAGGATCTTAAAAATGCCTAATTCTTTATTAGCTAGGTTGTATAAAGGCAGATATTTTCCTCACTCAAATTTATTTTCAACACAGGCCACCGGTAATATATCATGGGGTTGGAGAAGTATTTTGTGGGACAAGTCTCTACTTGAAGGAAATTTGAGATAGAAAATCAGAAATGGCAAATACATTTTGTGCTTCAATGATCCATGGATCCTCAATAATAATTTTGGAATAGTAGAGACTATTCCGAATCGTGATATGGGACTATTTTGGGTTCATCAATTAATTTGATGAAGAAAAGGGGGAATGGAATAGAGAAGCAATTATGAGAAATTTCAGTGTCAATGATGCTCAGGCCATCCTAAGTATGCCTTTAGCAAATAGAGAAGCACCGATGAGTTGATTTGGAACCATTCGAATGATGGGATTTATTCAGTTAAATCTAGGTATAAATTGGTCATCAAATTGCTACATGAGGATGAAATCAATTTGACCAATTATTCTTTTCCTTGGTAGAGTATTTGGAATTTAAAAATTCCAAGGAAACTACAAGTTTTCATTTGGAGATTAATTAACAAAGCCCTTCCTATAGGAGCTAATTTAATTAAAAGAATTCCTAGTAGCTCAGCGGAATGTTTTTTTTTGCAACCAAATCGAAAATGAAGAACATCTCTTTTTTCGATGTAATTTTGTAAAAGTGATTTGGTTTGCTTCCCTATTGGCTTCATCTGGATAAGATCTAAGGAGATTTGGCTGCTAACATCTTAAGCTAATTGTTGAAGGCTGTTAGTGCGGATGGGAGAAGTTTTGAAAATGAAGCCTTGGTTGCCACGATGATACAGGCTTTATGGAAACATAGGAATACAATTATTTTTTACAATATCAAGCAAAATTACCAAAAGGTAATCAACAATACTATGTCCTATTGAAATGAATTTACCTAGGTGATGCAACCCAAGCCTTCCGTCAGTTCTAATACTACGGCACAGATCCAGTCATGGTCTCCACCTATGTTAGAAGAATAAAGCTTAATGTTGATGCTGCAATGAATCGAAATCAGAATTTGAGAGCAATTGGGGTGGTAGTGCAAGATTGTGTGAGTCTAGTCATATATTGGCGTGTTAAACAATACTCTTACCTTCAAGATCTTTTAATTTTAGAAGCTTTGGGGGTTTGACGAGCTGTGGCATTAGAGAAAGAGAAATGATAGCAAAACTGTATCATTAAATCAGACTCAAAATTGGTTGTGGAAGCTATCCGTGGACTCCAAAATTTGCACCACCAAGCGATGGATATTGTGCTAGAAATAAAAAACCTAATTAGCTCTTGCTCTTCAGTTATATGTGCATATGTTCTGAGAAATTGAAATTCTTTAGCTCATTCTCTAGCTAGATCTTCTTTAAGTACTGATTTTGTTTGTAAACTTTTGGCAGAAGTGAAACTTTTGCTTGGCCGTAATTAATTAATAGCATTATCTTCGTTAAAAAAAGAAATGCACGTAAGATGGTACTACTTTTGAAGACAAAAAAAGGTAAATAAATTATAGGCAAGAAACAAGTGCTAAATTACTGCTTAATCTCACTCAAAAGGATTATCAATTTATCCTAAATTCCAACATCAATTTCTCTTATTAATTATCTTTATTTCCTTTCAAAACTTGCAATTAAGCTTACGCATAACTTTTTTTTTTTTTTTTTGAGAATAAAAACCATAACTTTTCATTAATTGAATCAAGTGCAGATAGGTCATTAGCTAGAACGTTTGAGAAACAAGAAGGCAACTCCTCAATCCAAATGAATTCTACTTCTCTTCGAGTGATAGCAGATCTTGCTATGGAATGTGCCACACTATTCAAATCACGTCTAACATGAGCGTAGGAAACAGAATCAAAGCCTTGTGATACTCCTTTAAGTTTAGCCAACCTGGTGCCAAAGGAGGTGGGTGGTAACCTGTCCGAGCCTCCTAGGTGACTGCTTTCACAATTGACAAACAATCCAACTCAAAGCACACATGCATGCTTATACCCCATCTGTTGACATATTTCAGCTGCATAAATAACGCCTTCAACCTCTGCTTCTTCGACCGTCGGCAAAAGGCTAATCTTTGATTAATAATTGATGATATTACCATGAAAATACAACAAATATGCATAATGTTCCCAAAGCACTAACGGAAATCTCAACAAATAGGGTTTGTAAGAGACAAGAATATCAAATTAGTGCTAGAAATTACCTAATCAACTTGAAGCTGCTGCTGGTTCTGTTCTGTGGCTTGCTGCTCACGGCTCTCTCTGCTCACGGCTTGCTGATCAAACAGTGAAAAAGGCGGAATAGAGATTGGAAGAGAAGAGGAAGAAGAAAAAGAGGAAAATAAAGTGAAAATGGCGGAACGAAAAAAATGGAAGAGGAGATGAAGAAGATGGCAGGGGCGGGAGAAGAAACGAAAGAAAAGAATCGGCAGGCATTCGACAGAATTTCTTTATACACATTAGGGTTTTTGAAATCGGGAAAGCTTTTTGTTTTGCAAATACACTGCCTCGCAAAACAAAAAATTTTTTTTTTCTTTTTTTCTACTCACAATTCACAAATAAATTGTCTATACAATAAATTAAATATAAAATAATTAAAACCGTTGAATTTTTACTCATATGAAATTTATAATATAGAATCGATTTCTTTTATTGCCACCTCTGAAATTGATCTCGAAATTCAATATAGACAATCTACCGTATAAATTATAAAAAATAAAGGATTTTGATATATGCAGCCCTTGGGGCTGCATATAAGCATTTAATACGAGTAAAGATAGCAATGCCTAAAATGAAATATAATATAAAATTACCTTTTTTTTTTTAACAGAGGTATTACGCACGCACCCTAAGAAGCCATTTGAATTTGTGCAGACGCAAAGCTTCGAACCGAGATTGATTGACCTCTACGCCGTTTGCCATTCCACTACACCATGTAGCTCCCTAATATAAAATTACTTAAATAACCTTTGTGGGGCGGGTTTCATGTCGAAAAAGCATAAAACCCCACTCTGACCTAAACCCGCTGCAAGTTATATTAGTATTAAAATCCAAATCCGTCCCTCTCATTTTTTGAGCGGGTAAAATCTGCCTCGAGCATTAATGCGGGTACCGCCGGATCGGGTAATGAGCAACCCTAATGGTATAGTTACTCTAGCACAAAATATAAGGACCATCGGCTTTTTCACCTAAGGTTTTCAAGTCTGAAATTATCTATGTTAAAAAAATATGGGTTTTAAGTCTGAAATTCCATAATACACAAAATATGAACCGGAAGAAAATAATCGCACTATTTGCATCAACACAAATATCATTTGAGCTTACCTTTGAAAGGAGGAAAAAAAAAAAAAGAGCTAACAAAAGTATAATCAAGAACCATATACAAATCAAACCTCTTTACAAGTAGAAGCAATGTAACAATTTAATCAAAATGGAAAACTCACAAAAAAATTAAAAAAAAAAGAGTATACCCCTAAAATTTACACTTGGGGAAAATTTTGTATTAGAAGAAAAGGGAAGTTACATATATGTACCCTATCAAAGTTCTCTATCTATACTAAGCTGTAAAAGACTATTTGTAACTTCAGATTCTATCAATGTTACGGCAGCCAAACTGGGTAATTAATCAATTGTTAGCGCCCCGAAAAAATGGATAAATGTATTGTCAGAAAAATATACTTCTTCCCGGACGGTATGAATAATGAATGTTGAAACTAGTTAGACTAAGAATCTCTACCTATATATCTAGGCTGGCCAGGGACCTAAATGTCATAACACTTCCATCTTCACACCATGAAAAGGTATTTCAAGTCATCTACTGTTAAGCGAGTCTGACGACCACCAGTTTCATCCTCTCCAAATGCGGATGCAACCATCTCCCTCTTTTTTTGCTGCGTCAAAGCAAGAACTTTTTTCAGAAACACGTTTGGATTCCATGGAATAAGAATAACGAGAGTATAAAAGGAATAATCTTCAAAAAAGAGTATACACGCTACATATTGAGATGAGTCAAGCATGGAATCATGGTTTATCTTAGCCCAAAAAAATTGCCAAATTTTCTTATAGATGTTGAATGATTTACGTAATTTTAATCTAGATACAGTTAAACCACAGACATATCCACAAATATGTAACCATTTATATTTGTCCTTGCAAAAAACATATATGTAATAAAAATTAAATGTCATAGATGAGTCAATAAGTTAATTAACAATGGAAAATTTATTTAAACTTGAGAGATAAAGTATAAGATCAAGAAAAATACCTGGAGAGCTAGAATTCGATCTTCAACAGTATTTTTCACTGTTAAGCGCAAAACAGTAACAGGGCGAGTCTGTCCTATTCTATGTGCCCTATCAATTGCCTGATCTTCAGTAGTTGGATTCCACCAGAGATCCAGAAGCAGCACACGGCAAGCAGCAACCATGTTAAGTCCTAGACTAGCTGCCTTCAATGACATAATCATAACCGACACCTGCAAAGTGAATAAAAAAATTAAGAAATAAATTCAGCAGAAATATTTACTCAACATAAAACTATAATTCATGTCCCACAAACCTCTGGAAGTGTATTGAAATCCTTTACTGCTTTATCTCTGGCAACAACTGACATTGTTCCATCAAGTCTTCTGTATTGGATAGAAGAATTTTTGAGACAAGCTTCAAGCAAATCTAACATCCTTGTCCACTGCGAAAATACTATGGCTTTCTCACCAAGAAGCTTAACTGAATCCTTGACATTTTTACCATCATCCATGTCAATCACAGGAGTGCACAAGTTTTCAAGATGAGTGGCATCTCCATTGGAAGATTTCTCCAAGACATCATTTGGGGATGTGCAATCCTGTGGTTTTTTCAGGGATTGCAGGACCTCAAGAGCAGCCCTGATCTTTGAAGAATCATATGGTGAACTCTCAGAACAACTGCTAACTGAATCAACAGGTTCGGAACCAGAGCCATCTTGTGCAGGCTGATCAGACAGAGAACTGTTCAACGTGGCCTTTGAAAACACTGACAACCTGTTCAATCGAACTTTGCACTTTGACGAAGGACACAGGTTATCATCGCCAGTAAGATGTTCACATATGCACTGATTGCAGAAAACATGACCACAGATTGAAACAACAGCATCTTCAGGTGGGTCCTAAAGGTGAAAAATGAAGAGACAACGGAGAATAGAATAAGACAGAGACGAAGTGTGGTTTGATCAGAATAAAAAGTTGATCAAGACAATTTAGGCTTCACGAAAAACATACAGCCCAAAAAGCAGTAGCATTGAAGTCCATGAGTCATTGTTGAATATTGTTTTCCCAGCCCAAAAAATGTCACCTATAAATATGAACAATATGCATCCTAGTGGTCTATGTAAAAATATAGGGATTAACATAGACTGAACATGTTATAAATAATTGACAAGAGGCCCTATATCATCTTGTGAGAATAATTTTATTATTTTCAAATTTTGAGCACTTTTTCCTCAAAATTTCAAATGTTAATCCCAGTGATGCATCTACAAGATAGAGACACTAACAGCAGACTCTCAAAAACCTAAAATACCTTTTCCCCAATTATATTGGGATACATTGCAGAAAAAGAAGAAAGAGATCACAAAAGGAATAAGCACATACATTGCAGATGCCACAGAGAGATGCATCCAGGCACTTCAAAAGGCAAACTTGTTTCTCCCTGGGAAGTTTCTTTGCCATCTCAATTGAGGATCTCCCAAAGGAACTTGTGTCATAACCCCTCACAAGAAGAGGATGATCACAAGCTTGACGAAGACGCAGCAGCATTAACAAGATGTTGACATAATTCTGTTTAACAGTTCCAGCAGATGCATATTCCTGACGAGATAAACAAATTAATACTATCAGCAGCATAATAAGCATGATCATAAGAAGGTGAAAGAGAACATGAAAACAGAAAAGATATCTTATATTTTACAGAAAGTAAAATTTTATCACTTTTTCACTTATCCAGTTCAACACATACATTAAACTGAGCACGGGAGTCAGCCTCTAATCTTGTGTAGAAATCACGCTCTTCATCTGAAAAGTCCACTTTTTTCAGTTCCACTACTTTTGGTGGTAAGTTAATAATTGGTTTTCCATCAATTTTTGTTGCTGCATCAAACCATAAAAATGAGATGAGCACAGCTCATTGGGAATCCATAATTAATTATTGAATATGATCCCCCATCATAGCCAATTTTCAACAGTCTAGAAATAGTACGGTTACAACCTTGTGACAGCACAAAGCATTTGCAACCAAGATTTTAAAATAACCTTGTTACAGCATATAGAACATTTACAACCAAAATTTACAGCAAATCAAATGATATTGGTTCAAGAAGATTCACAATCTTGAAGATTTCCACAATGGATTCACAAAGTCAAGCAGGCAGACATAGGCAATGTAAATGTCAAATATTGGTAGGACAACTTGTTTGTTATTTTACTTGCAGGTATAGTTCATCACAGAACTGTGGGATAACACATTCTCCCATGTACCCAGATCCAGAGAAGACCGCCACAAGACTCTCGAAAACAAAATGTAAAAATGATACTTCCATGCACCCCAGATCCTACATACCAGCATAAGAAGACAAAAAATAGAATCCAGTACAAACCATTTTACTATATCAAATCAAGGCTCAGGTGAACATAGCAGCGATAACTGTTCATCAAGAGGAGTGTAACTTATAATGTAAGAGAAACCAGTGAAATTTCCAAAATATCCATAGACCTCAGTATTTCGGAAGACAAACAAAACATATAGCAGCGAGAAAAAATGTCAGCTCCCAGCACAGCAAAAAGCATCAACTAAATCAGAAAACTAATCCACACCGAATATTTTCGATAGAAGGACAAGAAAGGTGGTCTGATTTATTTAGTAAAATAAAATCTGAACATTATGTTTTGAGGAATAGCAAATGCAAACAAAATCTGACCTTTGGTGCGACGAAGCATTATTGTTCTTAGAACAGTTTGCAACTTTTTGTACCCCTTTACAGGATTCCTTTGAATTGGAATCTTTAATGTAGAGCAAAATGAGGTGTAGACAGCATAAGGATCATATCTGAGAAATCTGAAGTAGCTATAAAGATCATCTATTGCATTTTGGATAGGAGTTCCAGACAAGCACCACCTTCGCTTTGCACGAAGTCCCCAACAGGCCCTAGCTACTTGAGTTCTGTGATTCTTGATGCTCTGAGCCTCATCAAGGACAACCCTAAACCATGACACCTTTGCAAGAGGTCGAGCAGTAGACTCAAGCAGTTCAGCATCCATTTGTTTCTTACTCCTAGAACCCTTTTTGCTAGAACTGGGAGGATATTTTCTTTTCTTACCAGATGAAAAACCCAAAGATGCAACATCATCCCCTTCTCCTTTTCCTTTCTCATCATCATCTTCATCAGCAGGTGGCTGCTTTGGGACCTCCATGCTAACAATTGCATATGTTGTTAGAACAACGTCATACTTTGTCAGCTCATAATGATCCTTTGTTCGATTGCTTCCATGGTATACCAGGACTGAGAGATTAGCTTTCTGGGTTACCTTCTTATGCAATTCCTCAGCCCACTGCCGGAGGACACTTGTGGGACAAACAACTAGAGTCCCTGCTTTTGGCCTTCCATTGGATTGCTCCACAAACTTGGTGCTTTTGTTTGAACTTTGATTTGACAGACGTTTACAAGTTTCAACATCTTGTTTCATTTCATCAACCTCAGTAACCTCATCATCATCATCATCCAAATCTAAAGTTTCAAACTCTTCGTTCTTAGCAACTTCCGCTTTACCAGGTATAGGCCTTTCTTTAAGTATCAGAGCAATCGTTGACACTGTCTTCCCCAACCCCTGCAAGAGAATTCATACTATAAGACACTATAAAATTTCTCAAATGCACAATCATTGGCTTCAGGAAAAATTTCCACCTGATCATCTGCAAGAATTCCCCCTAAACAGTTCATGCCAGAAGTCTCCTTTTGAACCATCCATGATAAAGCAATTCTCTGTCCAGAAAACATTGAATTTAACCACAAGAAAGACCACTCATGCCAATTTTATTTGAGAAAAAATCACAATTGATTTCTCTTAAAAGTGTTTCATTTCCACAGGAATAACCATAACCAGAATTTAACCTGGTTTTGATTAGAAAAAGAGGAAACAAACATAAGAGAACAAAAACAACACAAAAACAAAATAAAAGAGAAATGACAGTTTACTGATTGATTATGCGTTTGCTTTGCTTTCATTCTCTATATACTCCGCTTATGGTAACTCAAATCCATATTAAAAAACTGTTCTACCATATTCTTTCTAGTTGAACCATTATTTCATGGTTGATAGGCAAGATTTATTTTATTATCGAATTCTTCACAGCATGTCCAATGCCAAAACCCAATATTATTGCATTAAGGAAGTAAGTAAGTTGGGAAAATTTTCCAAACCTGATGTCTCAAAAGAGGTATAGCCAAAGCTCCTTCTGGCGGACTAGATTCAGATTTTGGTTGAGACATGTCCTGTTATGTACACCACAATACCATCAAAAGTAACTTAGTTCATTGTCAATATAATCCAGAGAGGAACTTTTAGTTCCAAATTTTTAAACTTGTATTAAAAGATGAGAAAGAAATTTTGTGGCACATATCAAACCTGCAACACAGCTCGAAATATGAACCGCTCATCATTAGTCCTAAGCCTTGTGCTTGCATTGCCAGAGTAATGAGCAGAATCACCATACACAGAATGTGGCAGAGGAGCATTGGGTTTTACAAGTGCAAGGGATTCGTTTGTACGAGGAGGTTGGCTGATATCTTCAAGGATGCATAAATCACAGTCATCATCAGGAGGGGATCTGCCACCGCACAAATTACTCTGAATTGATTCTTGTCTGGTGCTTGATATGTGGCCCAACTGCTTAGATTGACAAGGTTTACCATCTGTTTCCACCTTAGCACAACTCAATTGCATGTTTATTTTTGATTCCTCAGCACACGAAAAGTAGACAAAATTCTCCCGAATTGGCACAGAAGAAACACCATAAGACGATTGCTGTGGTCCTGCCTTGTCAACAAGAGTATTTTCATTACTACAAGAGAACTTTCTATCAATTACTTCATTAGTCATTGCATCAGAATTGTACATAATGTTCTGACATGCAACCACTTCACCAGCTTTTCCATAATCTGTATGATCCAACTGCTCATTGCTGATGGCTGACTGGATACAACTTACTGGCATTCCTAGTGACATGTCATCAACAAGACTATCATCAAAATTGGATGAGAAGTTTCCAGGAGAGATAGTATTGCTTGCTTCACTTTTGAAATTCAATCCCTTGACATCAGAGTAATCACTTGTCGAAATATCAGAGACAGAACATGCACTCTCACTTTGGAACTCACCAACTTCGATTTTGTTAGTCATCATTACATTGTTCGGCAATAATTCAAAATTGAAACCTCCACCAAAATAACAATCTGATGAACCAGTAAAAAATGTACTATCAGGATTAATTCCGAATTGTGTAGCTGAAAAATGAGAGCCGTATTCAGTATTAACATCTGAATTATGACAAAAGGATGACTGAGTAGCAGCTGCATTCTGTGAAGCAATGTCTGCATCCATAAAGGGGACGTCCATTGTTTCAAAAAATTCATTTACATATCCTGGGATTCTTAAGCTATTATCAGTTAAAGCACTGCTACATCCAAGCTTCCCATCTAAATTGCCCATACAAAGTCCATCTGAAAGACCTGCAATTGTCAAGAAATTAAAACAAATTACTACCACCAGAAATCAAGGCGGTCTATGAGAGCACAATATAAAACAAAAGGTAATCAAAACATCAATTGCACAACAGAATCTAAAAGGATTAGAAGAGTTGTGCATACCTTTGGTATTGTTTTTCCCTCCTATATGCCTGAATTGTGATCCAGTTTCACCCAACTGAAGATTAGTATCTAAACCATCAGCAGCATGACTAAATTCTCCTCCTGCAACACTAGAGGATGTACCACAACCCACTCCTTGATCCCTGCTAGATGGCAAACACCAATTTCTGAGACTTCCAGAGCAAGTCAGCATAGGAGAGCTAATTTGTGATGAGGGTTCCAGTTTTACATCATCAATGGTCATGGTAGAACTCCCCGCACAATCAAATGAACCAGCCGAACCCCATCTAGCATCTGAAGTTTCTGGATTGTGTGAATGGAAAAATGTAACAGTTTCCATAGGTTGCTGAGATTCTGATGCATGTGATCCATCTAACATCTGAAACCCTAAACAGTACACCATTGAAGAGCAATTATAATCCACAAATTAAAATAAACCCTCCTCCCTCAAACTCAAAATATCTATATAATACATGTCATTACCATTTTGAAGCTGAAAGTTCTTCTGGTTGTCAACACCAGTAGCTGATTCAACTTTCAAGTCCTCGAATGAAAAATCTTCGGGACTACTCTGCAATTTGTAAATTCAAAAAATTAGTATCACTAAAAAAACATCAAAAGCGTTAATTGAAATTATTTAAGCCTTTCCCGCAATTAAAAAAATTTGTTTATTGTTTATCAAACATAGTAGCAAAATCCAATGAAAAATCTCCCACTAGTCTTGAAAGTGGCATTGATCTAACATTAATCCTAAAGCAAAATATGGACCTCATTGAAACCAGTAATATACACTCCCACGGCTCAAGAACCAAAAACCACTCAATCTTAAACCCAGTAAATGCCATCACTTCAATCACCAAGATAATTTTACAAAAGAAAAATTACACTTCAAAAATCATCTTCCACATCCAAAAACAGAAAAACCCGAACGACAAACCATAGTTAGTCGAAATTCTACTACCGGTAATTGAAACAGCATCATCTACAGCACCCTTGTAAAACCCAAATTCCATCAAACAAATATAACAAAAAAAAACCCACCTTAGAAGAAGGATCATCAGAGTCGTCTCCAAGAAGTTCCATAAGCATATCGAGATCCAACATGATATTATCTCCTCCATCAACCTCATGGACTTCACCTCCAGGCCAATGCCCCGGTCCACCATCCGCCATTATCATCACAAAATCAACAGATTAAAAACTCAACACTAATAATTTTACTTCAATTCAATAAGCCTCCTAAAAAAAAAGCCTCAAACCCTAACCAAAAAAATTCAAATCAAAACTGTCGATCCAATCCAAACATTTGATACCCCATTTCCTAAACCGTCGGCTGGAATAGAATTCGAGAGAAGGAAATATCGAAGAAGCTTCTCCCTTTCGGTGATTTTTCTTATGTAATTTCTCGTGTCAGGAAGCGACTTTTCCTTGCTAAAGCCCGTAAAAGCAAGACCAAAACAATTTAATTTAAATTATTCTCATTAATTAAAATTATAAATTATTGTTTAAATAAATTAATCAAAATTAGTACGAATTAATGTATAACGTAATCCATATATATACAGAAAAGCTTCTGATCGTGAATAATGTGGCCAGCGCACGTTTAAATATGGAATGAAATAGAAAGAGGCGTACATTAAGGATTGTTTTCTTGTTCTGGTCACGATTCGAATTTAATAATGGCCGTCCGATATTAATTGATCAAGAGAACCAAATCATGTTTTCCATCGTAATCTGTTGGGAGGGTAAATTAGTAAAACTGTATTCAATCTGTCTGCGGGATTTACGGGCACGCGAATTTCTCGCGCGTGTGACGTATATGATTGACTTACCTAATCTTATTTGCCAAGTAGTGCATGCTTGCTTTTGCATGCTTTTGTTTGGTCGGTCAGCAAATCTTCGTATTCTTTTCAAATTTGAATCCAGATAGTACTATCTTTTTTAAAATTTAATTTAACTAAATGATTTTCACTACTTATTTATTAAATCTCTTTTCAATTTCACTTTAAGACACCTTCTCAAAAAGTAACCTACCAAGTAGAGATGTACTAATTTGGTTCGGTTCACTCAAAGCCGAATTATTTTTTTAGAACCGAAAATTGAATCGAAGTGTTCAGAAACCGAATATTCGATTATTGAATTTTCAATTCGGTTTCGGTTCGGAAACGGCTAAAACCAAAAATTATCAAATGGAGAATAACTGAAACATATTTTCTACTCAAGGAAAACTTAAAATTGAGCAGAAACAGCAGCAGCATCCTAAAACTAATACACACAGCATAGTGCAAATTTCAGAGCAATGCAAACAATAAGAAATACAACACACAAAATCGTGCAAATCCCATTAATCAAACAACATCCCTTCAAAAACAGAATGGGGGAAAATAACATCCCTATCTGAGTCTTGTTTTGAAGAAAGATTGGGGCATTGAAATATGAAATTTTCTCATTGGTGAGCTTCATCACTGCGTCCCCCTCACAGGCGTGGAGAAATGTAGAAACCTTTACAAATATTAACCAAAAATTAAAGGAAAATCAATACAGTAAAAAGCATATAAATTTCATAAATAAAACTTTAAGGGAAGAAAGCTTATAAGCTTATAGCTTTTCTTCCAGTTTCTAGTCAAAAACAAAAAAATGACGTAAACAAACGTACCTACAACTTCAGAGGGTGGTCCTTCGTCACAAAAGCCATCACCACCACGATCGAAGCCACCGGCGCCGCCGCAACCACGGCCACCTCGACCGCTACCAAAACCGCGACCCCCGTCTCTACCTCCTCTAAAACCACCTCCTCTGGGTGGCCTCATGATTCTACTATTTGACTTAGGGTTAAAAAAGAAAAAAAGAAAAGAAAAAAAGAATGATCTCTAGGAGCAATGGGGGTTTTAGAGGATTTTGGCGGTGGAGACGAAGGGAGAGTAGCGGAGGATATGATCTATTCCCTTCGATTTGTCGGAGCAGCACCGCCGAGGCCATGACGTTGGTCTCGCGAAGCCAGTCACCTTAGATCGCCTATAATGACAAGCCCCTACTTCTAGAGGTCGAAGTGGATTGAGGCGGCAGAGATTGGAAGGAAGGCAAGTGGGCTTGAGGCGAAGATTGGAGCAGAAAGCCAGCCGATGGCAGAGGCGATCAGAAGGAAGGCACGCGAGCTTAAGGTGGTAGAGATGGGGAGCAACGGGCTTGAGGCGGTGGAGAAGGGAGCAGCGAGCTTGAGGCGGTAGAGATAGAGAAGGTACGACTGGCTGAGAAGAGGAAAAGGGCTAAGTAAAAGAGAGAAGAGATGATGAAAGGAGGGCGGCATAATAGAAAGAGAAGGGTTATGGGGAAAAATATTTATATATAGCTAAGGTTCGGTTTAAAAATTGGTTCGGTTTGGTTTTGGTTTTCAGCTCCCACAAACTGCAAGCTGAACCGAATATTTCGGTTCCTCCTAATGCTACACTGATAACCAAACCGAAAACTCGGTTCACCGAATTTTCAGTTCGGTTTCGGTTCGGAAATCGAATTTCGTTTATTTTTTAACAGCCCTACTACCAAGAGATCAGAAGAGAAATACTGTACAGAGGTAGTCTTTGTAAGAATATCGTTTAGTTTAGCCTAGCTAAATCTTTGTCCAAACTCACCAGCAGGTCACCCATAATCAAGGCTTAGAGAGAGGTTACTCTTCTTAGTAATGGTCGCATGACCAAGTAGAGGTCTCCCCTGGACTACCTTTACCCCTACCCCTACCTCAATCCTTAGCTAGAGCGTGAAAAGGTCATCCCTTAGGCTATCTCCAACCATACGTCAAAAAATTTTCTTAAATGGAGACTGAAAATAGAATATTCCTAAAAGATACAGTCTTTATTTTATTTCAACTCCAACCATTCTTCAAATTTCAATCTTCAAATAATAAAATATTAATACTTTTATTTACTTATAAATTATTTTAATTACCTATTTATCACAAATAAAAATAAATTTATTATAAATACACATATTAATATTTTATTTTAATTTTTTAATAATATTTTTTATATAATTATTTTACATATAAGTTTTTAATTTTTCTATTTACATAAAAATAATTCCTTTACATATCTAAAAACGGAAGTGGAGATCTTTCTGACTACTAAAAACGGAGCATATGTGCTAAAGAATGATGATCAATTTTCTAATTACTACAGTTTAAAAGTGTTATTAAATTATCAATGTTGTTTTTGTTTTTTAATTTAATGTCGATTGTGCTATGCATCTTTGTTTATAGTGTGAATGTATGTAATGTTAACTATGCTTTGCATTTTTATTTATAGTGTGTAATGTTTTAATTTTATCAATACTAATACTATTTAAATTATCAAAATTAATTTTTTCTTCTTTTAAATTTGTATTAATAAATAAATATAATAACATTAAAAGAAATTTTAATACTAAATATTATATTTCAATAAAATATCACAATAAAATGTTTATAATTATTCTAATTCAAATTTATTTTATAAATTTAAAACTTATACCTAATCAACTAATAATAATATTAATATTAAAATAAAAAAAGCATTCAAAAAAAAATTATATTATACTAAAATGCAGATCCATTTTGAGTCTCCAAATTTGAAGACTCAATTTCATTCTTCAAATTTGTTAACATAGGGAATATCAATATGGAGACCCATTGGAGTTGCAAAAGTGAATTTTGGAGACCCATTGGAGTTGGCCTTGCCATGGCCAAGGTCACTTAAGCGACCTCCTTTCCATTAGGGGAGAACGCCCAAGTCTAAGGCATGATGGATCCGAAGATATAGGGGTCTCATGGACCCATATATCTTTAAGGACCAGTAGGTCTTAGTTCAAGTCCTCATTGTCTTGGGCCATTGACCCCATCGACATAGCACCGTTTTGGGCCACCGGCCTCACCAACTTAGCATTGCCTTAGGTCATTATATAAAACCTTTAACTATCACTTGTCATGGATGAACACTTTTGAAACTTTTAATTATATATAAAAAACTTTTTCTCCATAATATTGATTTTATAGGGGCATTTTGGATAAGCCAATATCCACCCCCTTCGCTCTTTTATATAGATGTGAATAATTTTATAGTATTCCTTATTAGAACGTGATTTGAATTTAATTAATTAATAATTAAAATCATATTCATATGATTTGAATTTCATTAATTAATAATTAAAATTATATTTCTTATTATAATATGATTTGAATTAAATTAATTAATTATTATACTACCTCCGTTCCAAAATTATTAAAACTTTTACTATTTATACTTATTTTCTTCTATAATTTCTTCTCAAAATGCCCAAAAAGAGAAGAGAGAGAAGATGCACATATGGAGACATATGCTACAGTGGTTCTGCAGACACCTGCAATTTGGTGGCGCATGTGTAAGATGGGAACTGAGTTGTGGAAGGCGGGAATCATTAGTATTTTCAAGTTTTTGGAATATTGGTCGCATATTTCATAAAATGCACCCATATTAACCACACTTAGTTATTTTTTTTTCCACGCGCTTTCCTCTCTCTTTCTGTCTCCTATGACAACGCCTGCACATGTCAAGCAGTTGTCTCTTCCTCTCTCATATTCTTTGGTTGCACATGTCTAACAGGCTATTAAAAATTATTTTTTTTCCCCCACTCCACTACAAGACAAAGGGCAAAATAGTTGTTATTCAACCAAAAATACCAAAAGTCACACTTATTTAAGAACAACAATTTGCTCTAAAGTCTCATTTAATTTTGAACGGAGGTAATATATAATTATTGTAGAATGAAATGGTAGTTCTGGGTCATTTATGGCAGGAAGGGTTTTTATAGTGGTCTAATGCACAATGCTTCCACAGTAAAAGGTATGGCCGAGACACTGTGAGTTCACTGTGAGAAGGTATAGATCATGACCATACGGGCAACTTGTGGAGACGCCACTTGTAAAGTAGGTAACCTCCTAGTAGCAGTGTCAAATGCAAGTCGAGCTCAAGTCCGCTAAAGGAGAGGTCTTGGAGGTGTTCTAACCTTGGTCGCGTGGAGAGGTCCCGTTGAAGGTTGCTTCAGGCAACCTCTGTCACAGCCTAATTTTAATTACGGAAATAGTAAAAATGACCAAATTAGTAATTTTGAAGGCATTTATATTAAATAAGTAGCAGTCCGTAGTCAATAACGGTGTTCTAATTCCAAATAATTAAATTAGCATAATAAATTCGAAAGTGATTTAAAATAGTTATTTGACCTCGAAAAATTTTTCGATACGATAAAATTACGTGGACACCTTTTCCGAAAAAAAATAATAAAATAAAAATAAAATAATAATAATAATAATAATAATAACAACAACAACAACAACAACAATAATAAGAATAATAATAATAATAGTAACAATTATAATAGTCGGCAGAAAAATTAAGCAAAATTGTTAACGGAATGAAAATGGTAGGTGATGAATGTTGTAGTCAAGGAAAGGTTGGCAGGGTTGGTATGGGTTGTTGAAGATTGTTGAGAAAAGTTGAAATGAAGGAATGGGCAGGTGTTGAATGTGGAAATGTTGACAAATGAGGTATGCGTTGGCTGAGTTAAAAGAGAAAAAAATAAAAAAACAGAGACTCTATAAATTGAAAACCCAAAGAAAAAGAGAGTTTTAAAGCTAATTTTAGTATCCTGCATCAAACTTAAAAACTAAGATCAACAATTCACTTCTGGAAGTTTGGTAATCAAGTTGGACATGAGAAACATCGAAACCAGTGGCTGAAAGTGAGAGTTTCAATCTGGTTAGCCTTCAAAACCTGAAATTTCCGTCAATTTTCTTCGTCCTTGATTTTCACCACCATCCGATCGTTTTCCATCAAGTTTAAGACCGTTGATCAACCGGCGGTGAAGAGACAAAAATTTTGGTAGGTAGCTCGTCGAAAACGGTCGCCAGAAACGCAAGATACGATTAGGTATCCGAGACCCAAATCGCGACCCGATCTACTGCAAATCGGGTGAAGAAGTCGATCTGAAACATTGAGTTTTGATTGAAATGGCGTCATTCTATCCTCAGCTAGGGCGCGCCTCTCTTCAGTCCAAAACGTCGTCGTTTTGGTAGGCATTTTACTATACCAGTTCCTTAGCTTTTTAATATTTACGGCGCGACCCCCAGAAGTTTCTATCTCATTACATTTGAGCCCCTCCGCCTTATGTATTGACCCCAAAACTTCAATTCTCTTTTCAATTGGGTTCAACAGCATATTTAATTAATTAAAATAAAATTTATTTTGATATTTAATATATTTAAGGACCCAAATAAATTATCTAAACCTTAAAAATAAATCTGAAACTATAATAAAATAATTAAATTGATTTAATTTTAGTGTAAAAATATTTAGAACTTAATTAATTAACTTTAGAGATTTTAACATAAAAAATAAAAAGGGATTCAAATTAATAATTATAGAAAAATAAATTAAAGGAGAATAATCAGAAAAAATATTTGGCCATAGTCTTACAAAAATATAAATATTTATACTCAGTACTTAATTAATTAATAATTAGGCAATTTAATTTAGAAAATAGAAGGGGATTCAAAATAACTATAGAAAAATAATTTAAGTAATAAATTAAAAAGAAATATTTAGAGAAAAATATTTAGACATAAATCTTACAAAATATTTATATAATTATGACGTTAGGTCCATCCGAAAAGAATGAAGAAGATCCGAAACAAAAAGAAACTGTTGAATAGAGGAGACCACTAAAATAAAGGTTTGATACTTTAACTATGAAAATATTGGTTTGTTATTTTTCCATGCTTAAAAATTTACTACTGATTGATTACAAATTTTTTGAAATATGTTATATTATTATTTAAATTGTGATTTTGAGAAATATATATTATTTTGTGATGAAACTGTAATTTGGAACGGATTTGAAAACTACTTCGGAAATAATTATTTTGCTCTACTTAGGTAAGTTGAACTAATGTGATAAGAGCATGATGCATCATATACTGAGCAGTACTGCGAATAACCAAGTTTGACTTTGGATACTCTAGTTATCGCTGAGAGAATTACATACTTTGAATAATTTGGATACGGCCATTAAAATAAAAATTGACTTCGATTAAAGTAGGATGCTTCAGCTACGGCCTAGAGTTATCCGAGACTCAAAAAAAAAATACAGTAGTTTATTACTGTGTTCACCAGATTCCTAGTAGAGCCACCCGAATAATTAAAATAATAAAAGTAAATTTAGTTTGATTTGTTATTTATTTATTTCAAATGAATTGCTTATTATTTTAATATTTATTACTGAATTATTGCTTTAAATAAATATTTACTGCTTTTTAAATTTTGAAATGCATGTAAATATTATTATTGCTATTTTTATAGTTAAAGTATCCACTGAGTGTAATCGCTCAGCAAGTTTGATTCATTCTAAACTTGTAGGTATCGAAGAAGAGCAGAAGTAGTAAAGTTAGTAGACCGCTAGTTGCCAGCCAGCATCAAATTTTTATCCTTTAGGGTAAAATCGTTTATCTTATTAAAAATAATAAATTAGTAATAATCGGCATGTACTAAATAAAGAATTTCTGAATTATATGTACTATTTATATTATGGTTTGTAATAAGGTGTGTTGGATAAATTTGATTTTCAATTCAAATATTATGTTAAATAATTCAGAACTTTAAATAAATTAATAAATCCTTTTTAGATGTTAAATTTAGAATATAAAATAAATAAAAATACATATAACATATAAATAGAAGACAGCTGTAGTACTCTTGTAGGTTTATCACGGTAGATCTATAAGGGGCGCTACAACCTCTCTGTTAGCTATAGGTGATTGCCCCCTCGACTAGCTATGGACCTAGGCGTAGGTTTAGTCCCTAAATGGATAGAGAGGCTTACTATTATAAATAGACAATTTTACCCTCCATAATATTAATTTTATAGGGTCATTTTGGACAAAGCCAATGTTTCCCATTCGCTCTTTTATATATATTAATTTTTATTAGTGTGTGTTCCACGCGTTAACTCTTTTTATATTTTTATTAGTGATATTGTAGTTAATTTAATTGATTATATATTGACAATAATAAAATTTATATAAAAATAATAAGTTCTTTTAAGAGTACATTTAATTAAGTATGTTATGAATAAATGACCTAATTGAAAAGTTTAATAAACTTCAAGTACTAAGATGTAACTTTACTTTAATGTTCATTTTATTTTTCTCGTTCCACTAAAGAAACCCTAGCTTTGAACACGCGTTAACTAGTCATCGCGTTCATCGCCGTTCCTCTGTTTTAAACATGTTCATCTTCTCTGGTAGACGCCTCACTAGAACTCTATGATTTTCATGAAAAATACAATAAAAATGGCTTGGAATCTCGTCTATAGCACGATTCTTGATGGAAACCAACTAGAAACGGACTAAATCATGTCGAAAACTCGTTGTTTCTGAATTTCCAAACGGCAGCGCTGCAAAAGGTCGTTCAAAATTTTGGTCAACTTCCGATGATTCGACGACTATTCTGAGAGTACCAAACGAATGGTCGACGTAAGAGTTATCGACCAGTACCTTTCGTTCGCCTGTCAGCTGCATTTGGTGGAGGCGGCGGTACTAAGGTTCCAGTCTTAATTTTCTGACCAATTATTTCAGTTTCTGGATTTTCTCTTTAAGAAAAACTAAAATTCAATAAATATTAAATGAATGGTATAAAAGTAAAACTCTAAAAAATGTGTTATTTATTTAATTAGTGATCTTTGGTATTGTTTACTAAAAAAGGACTTAAAAAAGTGCTATTTGTTACCATTTTTTAATTTTTTTTAAACTTTTAGCTACAACTGTCTTTATGTCTTAATTTTTTTTTATTAATTGATTTAATTTACTATTACTTGTCAAGATTTAATTGATTCGGTAATTTTCAGGAAAGTCCTTCAAGAAGTTTCCTCGACAGAATACCATTCCAAGATAGATTCTCAGGAAAGACTGGAGGAGTCACATCGGTCCCACTTAAAACCTAGACTCCTTTAACAGAACCTACTTGCAGAGTACGAACTCGACAAATACCTAAAACAATTTCTTTTCTCAAAGGTTCATATTATTTAATAATTCAAATGTCAAATATACACACAATATTTATAAACATATGGAAATTAATAAGTTTTATACACATAATATTGTTTTAGTACATGCCATCTATTCCTTATTTATACTAGGGATATACCCGTATGGTATCTTCAATGTTGGCTGACGGCTGACTTGTCTAGTTGGTCCACAAATCTACCTCCCTTCGTTAATACTTACGAGTTAAAATATTTAACTCGCTGAGCAATTACGCCCAGTGGATACTTTAACCATTGAAAAGTAATAATAATTTAAAATTTAACAGTAATTAAAATATATAAAAAATTCCAAAATAACATTCCATAATAAATCATTTAATGAGTAAAATAAATTTCATCCACACCAACGTATAAAAATAACATCATAAATAAACGAAAAGAATTGAATAAATTAGTTTCGTACTCTATTTATCAACTAATTGGCTCTATTAGGTACTTAAATGAACACATGGATAAAGTTACGATTTGTATTTCGGTGTGGCATGATATTACTCACACCAATTCCAAATTCTGTCTTTTTAAACGGCCGTATTCAAAATTTAATATAATCAGTCTCACGGCCGTAGCCGCTATAACTGAAATCTGTATCAAAATCTATTCTGTGTCATGATTCAATCTGTGTCACTATTCAATCTGTTCAAAAATTCGCAGTACTGTTTAGTATATGATGCATCATACCCTTATCTCACTAGTTCAACTTATCCTAAGTAGAGCATAAAATATTTGCTGGATATGTGAGGAATTTATAAAATTTACTAAATATTGGGTTTACTGCTTTCTGAAATTTTTCAAAAATAAATACCATCACAATATCCATTTCAAAAATCAAACATTTATTTATCACAATATTTTTATCAAAATAAGTTTGTCTCAAATAATACGGTATTTTTATCAAAACATATCTATTCTAAAATTTGTAGCATTATTTGACAAAATAATTTCTTTGTAAATTCACTTGAAAATTTTACTTAAATAAAATTACTAAATTTCTTTTACTAATTTATAAACATTTCTTTCTTTTTTTTAAAAATTATTTTCTAAGTGCTTAGATTTCTCTAAAATAAACTTAGTTTCCATATATATAAAATTCTTGAAAACATTCGTTTTTTGAATTTAAAACAACTTTAATAAATAATTGTATTAAAAATTACTTAAATTATCAAAAATATTACTTTAATTGAAATTTATTACTTATATAAAATATTATTGAAAATAATTCAATTTATAAAATTATCTAAGCAATAAATCTTATTTCATATCTCAAATAAAATTTAATTAAAGCAATAATATCTAGTCGAATAAAATCACAATTAAACAAAAATAAAAAATAATAACAAGCATAAAGAGAAATTGAAAGACTTTTCAAAGTTAAAGTATCAAATCTCCTTCCGGCTCGATTACTCTACTTTCTGTTTGAGTTTTGGTTCATTTGTCCCGGACGGTCCTAATATTATCCATATAATTATAAGAACATTATATGTTCAAATATTTCCATTAGGGGTGATCAAAAAAATCCAAAAACCGAACCGAGACCGAACCGAAAATCGGTTAATCGATGGTATCGGTTCGGTTGGCGATTTCTGAAATTGAAAAACCGAAAAAATCGGTTCGGTCATCGGTTCTTGGTGCTGAAAACCGAAACCGAACCGATGAACCGAACTTAAAACTCCCCATTTCACTATGCATCCAACTTTAACCCTCATTTCATCGTTTTTCCTCATTTCCTTCTTGCCGCCGCTTCTTTCTCGAGTCAACCCTAGCATAGCCTCTCCGCCGCTTCCCTTCCTTCGTCCTCAACGTCCAGCCACCGCGACCGCCGGCGCAAGTCCGTCTCCTTCGCCTGTAAGCCGCTTCCCTTCCTTCGTCGTCCTCTAGGGCTGCAAACGAGTCGAGCCGAGCCGAGTATTGACCTGCTCGAGCTCGGCTCGTTTATTAAACGAGCGGAAATTCTGAGCTCGAGCTCGGCTCGTTTAATAAATGAGCGAGCTCGAGCTCGCTCGTTTATTTAACGAGCCTAAATAAAAGCTCAAGCTCGGCTCGTTTAGGCTCGATTATTTTCGAGCCTAAATGAACTAGCTCGTGAGCTCGAGCTCGAGCTCGAGCTCGACAGCTCGTTTATTCTTTTCTGATTATTTTGCGTTTTAGATCTCTCAAAATCTGAAACCTATCACAAATACAGCAGTTTATAGACAAGCAAAAGACGATTCCAGTAGCAACAAAACAAATAAGAGTAGAAATTGCTTATTGTTAAATCAATTACAAGATTCACATATCAAGATCCTTGCATACAGAAGAATAATTAAAAGCCTAAACATAATGTACTAAAAAAAATTATGAAATGAATATTCTAATTACATAAAAGAATCTGAAAATAAAAAACCTTTTCTTCCTCGTTTCTCCTTCTGTGGGAAGTGGAAGCCGGCAGCGGTAGTGGTGGCGGGGATGTGGTGGTCCGTTATGGTGAGTAGATCCAAGGGGAAGATAGATAAAAAGGGAAGAGGGAAGAGAAGGAGGGCAGCCAAACATATATGTAGGAGAGAGAAACTACCTGAGAAGAAACTAGGAGCCGGATCATGGTCGACGGTGGTCGCGATCTGTGGGAAGCAGAAGCAGCCGACGGTGGTCGCGATCTGTGGGAAGCAAAAGCCGTCGGTAATGGTGGTTATGGGGATATGGTGGTCAGTTATGTTGAGCAGATCCAAAGGGAAGAGAGAAGAGAAGGGAAAAGGGAAGAGAAGGAGAGCAGCGGTGGTGGTGGGGATGGTGGT
>CATIWJ010247861.1:0-13097 GCA_949640765.1 Croton laevigatus | reverse complement strand
CTAATAAAATTCTGTCTTAAATTTGCTAATGACATTTTTATCCTTAACTATTTGTCTTATTTACATATAAGATAAATTACTATAATATCCTTAACTATTCTTCTTATTTACTTAAATACTATTAGTTGAAAAATATCCTTTTTAAAATAATTTATTATTATTATTATTTTTATTTTTATTATCAAATTAATCCATTTTTAGTTTAAAATTAATATTTCAAAAATTTGGGTGTTACAATTTAGCTAGAGGAGCACTAAACGAGTCACGAGCATCTTTGCTTATTTGCAACCCTAAATAGGAGTAACAGTAGGAGTTCGTATTAGAACAAAATTGCATTGTGTTTATTTGTGGTGTTTGCAAAATGTTTGATGAAATGCTTTGAGACAATTACACCATATACATGGGTAGTAGTCATTTAAAAAAAATTAAAAAATAAAGTATAAACAAATTGTAAATGTACTTAAAATAATTTGAAAAACAGTTTTAAACGAGTTTTTAATGATAACAAATAATTATAAAACATGATCTTAAAATTATACACAATGGTTAATAAAAAAAATTAAAATATAGATAAATAATAAATAAAAACAAATAAAGTATAGAAAAATGATATTTTTATAAATATTTTTATTTTTTAGTTATTATGCAAAATATAAAATGACATATTCCATAATTATAATTATGATTGTGTTTACTTTAAAAAAAAAGGTCTATAATTTTATAGAAGCCTCTAAAAAATGTAGAGATCTCAAATTTGTTTACGAATGAGCATACTGTTTGTACTAATTTAGTATAAAAGTGAGCGGCACCTTTTGTCCAATAAGCCTCTAAAAATGTGATGGCCCATGGTTATGCAAAACTTATATTTTATTGATTTTAGGATAATGGTAATAAATAGTATATTTGAAAAATTGATAACAGAAAATAGCCTATAGTTTCTAAAATTAAATGAATAGTACAGTTAGAGATTAAAGTACTTTACTTCTCTTTTATTTAATTAATTTAAGAATTAAACAAATCAAAATGTATGGCCGCAAAATGGAAGCTTCGCATTTTTTTCTTCTTTGTGTTTTTTTTTATTCTTCAAGATCCACCAATCTCTCTCTCTCTATCTTCTTCTTCTTCTTCTTTTAGATTTTGATTTTCTGTGTTTGAATCTGTGATTTTTCCATTGTTTTGTGGGTTAATTTTTGATTTTGTATTGTTATTTATGGAGGAGAAAATCGGTCATGGTGTTCTTGATTATGGAGGAGTGAGAAACAGTTAAAGTTGCTATGATTTAGTTAGAAAAGAAGATGAGCCTTATATACCGATATATAAGGTATATATATTGATCTTTAGAGAAGAGATAATTGCTATGGCAGCTAGAATTTTGAAAAAAAAAAATAGATGTATGGCTCATATATACCTATATATGGGTATATATGGAGTACATAGATTGATCTTTGAATGAGAGAGATTCACTAACGGCGATTAGAATTTTGAAAAAGAAGAATATGAGATGTACTATTGATTATATATATTGCTATATGGTTATATATATAAGTATATGGGTGATATATACCACTATATATAACCAATATATACCATTCATATATACTAGTACTCTCCTCTTCTTTTTTTCCAAAACCTTAGCTGTTATTTGTGGATCTTTCTCCTCCAAAAATAAGTATATATACTCCATATATACCGTATATATATGTAAGATCCCACATTGGTTATGAATTGAAATTGGATATGATATATAAGTTAGACCAACTAATTACTTAGTCAACTTGGGTTAACCATTTTAGGTCAGTGGATTTGGGCCTAAGTAGTTGGCTAAGACAGTTAGGTGGATCTTTTGCAGGCTTGTGCGGTCAGACTCCGGTCTAGCTGTATGACGATCGCAACCCCCGGGTTGGGTCGTGACAATATAATCCATATATAACCAATATACCGGTATATATGGTTTGTATATACTAGTACATGTATTCTTCTTCTCTTCTAAAATCCTAGCTGCCATTATTTTTTCGCTCTTCTAAAAAAATTAAAAATAAGAAAAAAAAAAAAAAGAAGAGACAGAGAAAGACACTTCTGTAATAATAATAATAATAAGGGCGGTTGATGGTGTTATTGTTGTGGTATTGCTTATGTTTTGTCTTCTTCTTTTTTTTTTTTTTTGTTTAGTTTCCTTGTTTTTTTAGTTTAGGAGTGTTGTTGGCATTTTTAAAAAATATGTACTATTTACTAAATTTTAGAAAGTTAGTGTTATTTAATTCTAGTGAATGTATAAAAGATGTTATTTGCCTCAAGAGCCTTTGATTTTAAATGATGCTTTGCTACCTAGTTTCTAAAACACTCTCATGGATCAAGCTTATTTTTGTTCCATATGTTTTTAATGGTGAAAGAAGCAAATTGCATATTTTAATGTATATAATTGGAAGTAAATAGCATTAATTTTCAAAAATTAAGTAAATAGCACATTTAAACTCACCTATTTTCTAAAACTCAAAAATTACCCTAACAAAAATCTAACCCTAGACTACATTTTTCTTTATAACAACAGGTCACATAATCGCATAAAGAGAGTTGTTGCCAACTCGAACTTTGGTTGACGGCAACAATTGAGTGAGGTAAGATGAAATTGATGGCAATAATTGGGTCTGGCGGAGCATAAGCTTCATAAAGCCAACCTAAGCTTTGGTTGGCTGCCTTCAATTAGTGTTTTGCAAACCAAAAAAGAATGAAGACGACGTTCGATAGGTGTGAGCCATGGTCGGAGAAGCTTGTCGGTGAAAACATTGGTTGAAGTTTGAAGTTAGTTTCTTATTTTTCTGCGATTTATTTTATTCTTATTCTTTTTGGTTGTTTATATATATATACCACTGTTCAGTCGAAATAAGCTTTCTCCATTTTGATGGGTGTAGAAACTACCAAAAATAATTAACCTACTCTAAAGAATTTGTATATAGCAGAGAATATGGTCAATCCTACATAGACTAGTCAAATTTATTCCTATAGTGCTAAAATAAAAAAAGGTAGATTTTGAATTGATGAAAAATAAACAAAGTTAAAGAAAGTAGCAGGAAAATACAATTGCAAGCAATGGAAATAGATACAGCTAAATGTATAATTCTCAGTATGAAATTCTTATGTTTGATTATCGACTCTAAGATAATTTAATAATTCCACATCACAGACAAGTTATAGTCAGAAAGTACGACGATCCAACTAATCTTTCCTTATTCTTAGATTATTAAGATACTATATAATAATAACCCCTAATCAACAAACAATCCTAAGTACGACGAATGATTTAATCTTTCAATTGCAATGAACACTAGAAAGACCTTACCCTAGTTAACAAATTCTACAAGAACTCATTTAAATTAGATCATGCAATTACTTAATATAACCCAAAAGCTTGGTCACAATTAAGTTATATCAATCGCTACTTGCATTAACTCGACTAAACAATTACGGATTTAATCTATTGGCTATATGCATCCTATCAATTAATCAACTGGCCAGATAAATCAACTAACAAAATACATTAATAATATATTTTTTCAATAAACTGCAGTAAAAGCATGAATACAACAGGAATTAAAAAGTAAAGATAAGGCATTAAGATCTCACAAACATGAAAAAAATCAACTTTGAATTAACCCTTGGTTGAAGAGAAGAGTCTAACCTTGAATGGCTATGGAGAAAAGAGAATAAAACCCTGAAAAATGTAACTGTCTGGAGGCTGTTCCAGAATGCCTTCAAAAAGACCTAAAACACACTTATATAATATTCAAAACTAGGGCATACAATAATATAACAAAAGTGTTCAATAAAAACTATTTAGTTCTTCTTCTTAAGCTCTAATTTATGCCCAAAACGTCAGATGGTAAAGTGGGCCAGCAACCAAATTAAATGCAGCTCGTCATTGCTTCCTCTGTTCGTTAGCCTTGCCTAAGGCTAATTGCTGGCAGCGTCAAAAAGATCTAAATGGCTTTTAGTTTCATGTCCAATGCTCCAAAACTCGTCCAATTATGCTCCAAATGCTTCCTTTTTGTCAAATCCAATAATTCCTAATCAAAATAATAAAAACTAAATAAAATCTCACAATTAAGCACAAAAACATCAAATAAGCACAAAATTAGAAACTAAAAATATGTTGAATTTGCAAGTTATTACATTTATTTTTTAATATTTGAGTTAACGAAAGTTGATGTTAAAATGCGTAAGAAAGATTGAGTAATTAAAACCCAAAATGTGCTATTAAGTAAATTATTCGAAGAATGTGCTATTTATGCATACTAAAAATAAAAAGTTGCTATCAACACTATTTCCTTTTTTTTTTTTTTTAAATTATGTTCACAAATTACTATTAGTTCATTTTTTACTATAAAAAAAATATAAAGAGATTATATTAAGTAAATATGAAGTATAAAATATTATATAGTTTTAAATTATTAAGTAAATGACTTTTTTTTTAATGAAAGGAGATTACATTACTAGACAATCAAATTACGATATTCCAAGAATAAATGTCATATTTTATTTATTACTAGTAAATATACATTTAAATTTATATATAAAAATAAATAGGTATATATTATCCATATAATGAGCTGCAAATATGCATATTTATCTATATTTGGTGAATAAAAGTAATAATTGGACAAAATATAAAATTTAGTTAATATTTTAAAACTTGTTGTCATTTTTGTTAAAATAAAATTATAAGAACTGCAAATTATCAAGTTGCCATTTTTTTAAATAATGATTTCAGAAATTACTATTAGTCCATTTTACTATAGAAATTAAGTTCTATATCTCAATAGTATATAACAGATTTTTATCTTCTCAGTTATTCCAAAACACTCCATTCAATACGACAAATTTGGCATTTTTCAATATATAGTAATTCTCATACGGCAGTCTTATCAGCTACAAACTAATTTAAAAGAGCACTTGTTCGCAAAAGAAAGAAAACAACATTATCTGAAAGCACTAAGCAAGAAAGAAAAAGAAGAGATGGAAAATGGAGGAAAGAAATGGGGTTTTGAGGGTAAAAAAGACATAACCATAGCTTCAGCAATAACAGTTCGAGCTGTTCTTAACACTGTAGTGGGAAATCTGAATAAAGAAGACGATAGAGAAGTGATTCGACTTGGCCATGGTGACCCTTCTGCTTTTCCTTGTTTCCGTACTTCTGCTGCTGCAGTAGAAGCCATTATTGACTCTGTAAAATCAGCCAAATATAATTCCTATGCTCCTACTGTCGGTCTTCTTCCTGCTAGAAGGTATAGCTTCAAATATCATAACTTCTTTTTTATTTTCTTCTCAATAATTTCTCATATATATGTATAGACACACACCACCGGCACAATCAACTGATACAATTGTTCTAAGTTAATGATATTTCCAGTTTGAACTTGATGGGTACTTCCCATCCTGAATCCCGTAAGTAGAAATTGTTATAGTTTAACTAAATATTTTGAGTTTTAACATGTTTTGCTGTCATTAATGATGCTAAACGGTTCAATCATGTATATCAACTGTAGGAATAGTTTTAATTTAATCAAATATCTCGAATTCGAGCATACTTTACTGCCATTAGCAGTACAATTGAGTTTGAATTCAGATTAGATTAGTTGGCATTTTGATAATAAACACGAATGGTTATATTATATTACCTACAAATATTTTTTTGGGGGTTGGAGGGTTGCGTTTGATAGAAGAAATGGTCAGCAATGTTTGGCTCATACTGATATTAGAATTCAATTTATAACTTGAAAAAATAATAAAAATATGCTATAAAATAATCAACATTGAAATTTTAAATGATTTAAGTTGCATTAGTTTTCTAAGTGAAATGTATAAAGCTTCATATAATAATAATGTATTATTTTTGTGAGAATCTCAATCTTTATTTGATTGTGGGGCATATAATTTTTTGGCCTTTTTCGCGTGAACAATATAATTAAAATATAAATGAGTGATTTTCATATGAAGGAAGAATTTTAATATTTAATACTAATAGCGTCATTTCTTAGTATGATTAAGTTACGTGTTCATATTTTCTAATTCATAAATTAATGTTATAATAATGTAATGATTTTAGCATGTTGATTTGTTTTTGTTTGTTTTCTTCTGGCTTTGTAAGTTCATAGATAGATTCCACTCTTCGTACAGTTCTGTGCTCCGCTCATCTGCAACAATGGTAGGGGCCAGTACTGTACATATGCACATGGGTATTTTTGAATTACATATATATATATTTTAAAAATGATTTTCACATACTCAGAGTTTTAATTCGATAAAAGCTCGTTTAACAGTGCTCAGACTCAATTCGACTTATTTACTATATATCCTACTAATGAATAAGGCCATCCACAGGGACGGACATAAGTCACTTTGGGAGGGGTCTAAGCCCCCTCTCCCCAATTATTATAATTTTTGTAAAATGTTCTTATTTTTTATATTATTTTCAAAATTTGAATAAAAATTTTAACAATTGCGAGATTTGTAATTTTGCAAAACATTGATTAGTTGATGTGATTTGTGATTAAAAAGGAGTATTGCAAATTACCTTAATCAAGATCTTCCATACAAGTTATCTCCAGATGATGTTTATGTTACAAATGGATGTACACAAGCCATTGAAATAACATTGGAAGTTCTTACCCAACCTGGAGCTAATATTTTGCTTCCAAGACCTGGCTTCCCATATTATGAATCTTTTGCTGCACATAACCATCTCGAAGTTCGCCATTTCGATCTTTTACCTGATAAGGATTGGGAGGTTAATCTTCAAACCGTTGAATCACTCGTCGATGAAAATACAGTTGCTATGGTTGTAATAAATCCTGGAAATCCTTGTGGAAGTGTTTATAGCTATGAACATTTGAAAAATGTGAGTCAAATTTTAAATTTTTGTTCCTTTGACATAGTTGATTAGAATGCGAAGTTGTAGTTTTCTTATATTTACTTAGTTTCTTTAAATATTATAAGGTCGCAGAAACAGCAAGAAAGTTTGGAATTATGGTGGTTGCTGATGAAGTATATGGACATCTTGAATTTGGGAGCACTCCATTTATTCCAATGGGAGTTTTCGGATCAATTGTGCCCGTTCTTTCCCTCGGATCCATATCTAAGAGATGGATGGTTCCTGGTTGGAGACTCGGTTGGCTTGTTCTTTCCGATCCTAATGGTGTTCTTCGAAAATCCGGGGTTGGTATACTTTTCTTTCGTAACATGAATATATATATATATATATATATTTTATACATTGTTATGTCAATTAAGGTTTTAACTCCTTTTGTTTTATTTGTCTATCCAGATTGTTGATTCTATAACTAATTTTCTCAATATGTCTTCTGATCCTGCAACAGTAATTCAGGTTTCTGAGTAACAAAACCCTTGCTATCTTTTTTTATATATATGTCAAAATAGAAAAGTTCTCAGATAGATTACGTTTACATCATCCATAAACTACTCTAATAAGTCGAGGACGAATAAGCAATTAGATAATAACAAATTACTAGGATAAAGAAAATATAAGTTGGTTTACCGATGACATAGTCTACCTAATAAGAATTTCTTGTAACAATAATTCAATTGCTATATTGTATATACCAGGGTGCAGTTCCACAAATCTTGGAGAATACAGATAAGGATTTTCTTCCCAGAATCATTAAAATACTAAGAGAAGCTGCAAAAATATGTTGTGATAAAATTGAGGATATTCCTTGCATTGCTTTTCCCAATAGACCAGAAGGTTCTATGTTTGTAATGGTAAGGCATCCCATGTTATATTTAGACTTTACATGGGCATTTGGTTCGAGGATTGTAGCAGGAAAGTAGAATAAAAAATTGAATTTTTGTATTTGTTTCAATTTATAGATTAACTTCCACAGGAGAGTTGAATTAATTTCTAATCACATATGGGCCCGATAGCTATTTTACCACGTAGGAAAGTGTTTTACAAACACAATAATTCAACTTTCCAATCTTTACTTTTCCAGAAAATTACTTTTCTTAGAAAAGTTGAATTTCAGTAACCAAACGGGCTATAATTCTTGGAAAGAAAATCTAAGAGCAGATTTTTAACTAGAATTTAAAATCTTTGAATACAGGCCAAATTGAATTTGTCACTATTGGAAGGCATCAAGGATGATATGGACTTCTGTCTCAAGCTAGCTAATGAGGAATCTGTCATTGTTCTACCAGGTAATTTTAGGTTAGCTTAAATAGATTTTTCGGTTGGATAAAAACTCATTTGAAGATAGTTTGACAAATAGACAAACAAAACTCAATTGGTCAAGAACTTTGTTTGTGTGCATACTTCATTTTTCTCAAAATAATCTGGATTATGTAAAAAATACAGGTCTTCAATAAACCTAAATTTTACTCGAATCGACACAATATATACTAAGAAAATTGTGATCTAATTTACAGGAACGTGTGTGGGAATGAAGAATTGGCTTCGCATAACTTTCGCGATTGAACCTTCAACTCTTGAAATTGGCCTCGAAAGGATCAAATCTTTCTGCAAAAGGCATGCCATTGCTCCTCAACATTCTATCTAGCGAGGGTTTGCCCCTCATTAATTTCTTCCTATTCTTCTTAGAGATCAACAACTCCTCGTTGGATCTCAAGGAAGATTTGTCATTTGATGTCTATCAAGGATCTAATTTCGCGTTGGATCCTTCGTTTGTTCTAGCACTCAATCACATATATAATCTTATATGGATTGAGTATGGTTTAAATATTATTTTTCTCGTGTGGATTGTATTATGTTATTTAATCATGTTAGAAATTTTATGAATTCTTGAAGTGGTGTGTGAATTGGATAATCAAATATTGATTGAATGATCCATTAGTAAAAGTGAAACTTCTCAATTTTTTTAGATTAGTGAAAGTTTGAAAGTGCGATTAAGGGAGTCCGAGGCGGTGAAATCCGAAAACTCCGTGTTTTATAGAATTCATCAAGCCTCTTGAATTTCGGAGTCCAAGTGGCCCCCTAGATTTTTTGATTCCATCAACCCGGCCCAGAAGAGAGGTCGAGTTCACGAAGGTGATCTTCCCTCTTGCTAGACACAAGCGACCTCTCTCCAGTACTGAGTAAGGGTCCTAACCCTGAATCTGGACGAGGGCGACCTCCCTTTAGACCAAGTGGAGGGTAACCACATCCTTTGAGGAGTCCCAAAATATAGAAGATACTTACAAGTAGCTATTTGTTATCTTGTTTCCTTCTATTTTTAAATACAACACTATCATATATATTTTTTTTGTTATTACTACGCAACCATAACGGTTGAGGATGAGTCTGCATTATTGGGCTTGGCATACTATCATTGATATTTGCAAAAGATACTTATATATAGCTAATTAAGTTACAGAAATTAACCACAAACGTGTTTATATCCTAATTAACAATTTTACACTTTTATATGGCTAATTAGCTTTGAAAATTAACTACAGGCGTTTGTTAAAAAATTAGCAAAATTAATAGTTCATTAATATTGATTTTTTTTTTTGGAAAAGAAATATTAAGTTAATATGATTATCAAAATATATAGATATATATTTATCTTAAATGGGATAAGCTTTGTCCTTTGTTTTGGCAGGTTCCACAATATTCAGCACAAAAAATCCATATAAAAAGACAATTGAATTTGCACTAAAAACCCTCATCTTTCATTTTCCATATCCTACAGCATTATTATTGGCTTAAAGAAAGCAAGAAGAGATGGAAAATGGAACACAAAAATGGCATTTTGAGGCCAAAAAAGGACTTTCTACTACACCCACAACCATCCGAACAGTTCTGAGCTCTTTAATGAAAAATCTGAACAAAGAAGATGATAGAGCTGTGGTTCCTCTTGGCAATGGTGACCCTTCTTATTTTCCTTCCTTCTCTACTTCTTCTTCTGCTGTAGAAGCCATTATCGACTCTGTAAGTTCCGGCAATTACAATTGCTATGCTCCTTCTGTTGGTCTTCTTCCTGCTAGAAGGTATGTATATATGAAACTTCTCCAAATTTAAATATAAAAAATATCTCTATTTTCTTCTTCTAATTAAATTTTTTTAAAATATATTTATGCTTAGTTTTCATTTATTATAGTATCCAACTATATATTGAGATTTATTACTGGAAAAAAAAAAACTATATATTGAGATTGTATATGCATTTCAGTAAGAATAAAATTTTTATCCAGTCGAATCTTGAATAATTATATGCATTTCAATAGGAAGAATTTTGTCAAATTTAATCTAAAATAATATGCATCTGCATGATTTGGTGATTTTTTCATTCATAAATGCATACGCACGCACGCACCGGAGGAGTAGGGGCAGGTTCTCCTAGGCCGTGGGGATTAGTAATTTTCAAATGGTAAAAAAAGGACATTTATCAGTTTGGCTTAGTTGATGATGTGTTTTTAATTATGACAGGGCAGTTGCCAATTACCTTAACAATGATCTTCCATACAAGTTATCAGCAGATGATGTGTTTATTACACTTGGATGCAAGCAAGCTATTACAATTGCATTAACGGTTCTCGGACAACCTGGAACTAATATTTTGGTTCCAAGACCAGGCTACCCATATTATGAAGCTTTTGCTACCCATAATCATCTTCAAATTCGATATTTTGATCTTTTACCAGATCAAGGTTGGGAGGTTGATCTCGAAGCTGTCGAGTCTATTACTGATGAGAATACTGTTGCTATGGTTCTAATAAACCCTGGAAATCCTTGTGGAAATGTCTACAGTTATGAACATTTAAAAAAGGTGAGTGCTTTTTTCAAATTCCTCAAATTTTTTTTTATCATGGATAAGTTTTGGTTACGGGAATTCACTTTTTCTAAAGAAAGTTGAAATTTGAACAATTATAGTTGGATAAAAAATAAAATTTTAATATGAAAGTATATAATAATTGTGTTTGGTTAAGTTTTAAAAAATTATAAATATATAAAATAAGTATTAATTCAACTTTTCCATGATTTGGTATGGAAAATTCTTTCCAATATAGATGTATACGGAAAAGTAGTTACCGAGTTCACATGTTCAAGAATTCAACTTTTCTATTAAAGTTGAACAATAAATCAATTCAAACACCATAATCCAACTTTTCCGAGCAATTTTTTTGCAACAATTCGTCAACCAAACTCTCTGGTGTTTATAATCGTAACATGCAATTTTTCATATGAACTTTGAAATTTTTTTGGGATGTTATATATATAGATTGCAGAAACTGCAAGAAAGCTTGGAATTATGGTGATTGCTGATGAAGTATATGGACATCTTGCATTTGGGAGTACTCCATTTGTGCCTATTGGAGTTTTTGGATCCATTGTGCCTGTTCTTTCACTTGGTTCCATATCAAAAAGATGGGTTGTTCCTGGTTGGAGAATTGGCTGGCTTGTTGTTAGTGATCCTAATGCTGTTCTTCGAAAATCCGGAGTAAGGATTAAGAATATTCTTCTATTCTAGGGGCTTGAAATTCCAATTCACCTTGCATTTTACGTTAGCAATTTCACACACTTTATATCAACAATTTTGAGGAATTGCTCTCGAGCAATGAAAATTGGACCAAATTGAAATAACTTTTTGAGCTAGTAGTGGAACCGTGCTATAGATTCAAAAGAATTATTCAATTTAGTCCACCTTTTTTTTGCCTTTAAGGTGCAATTGCAATAAATTTGCTTTTTTGGGTGTGAAGGAGAAAGTTTAAATAGAGTGCAACTGTAACAACATCCAACAGTTCAAAATGAAATGAATCTAGGCCTCTATTTTAGAGTTGACTATATTATTATGTGATTTATGTTTTAACATTCATTTTTTTTTGTGTTTGTTCTTAATTAGATTACTAATTCAATAATTAATTATCTCAATATCTCCTCTAATGCTGCAACAATAATTCAGGTTTGTTACTAATTATACTCTTTACAATTTTTTATCCCAAAATAAAATCAATCCTATTCATTTTTCAAATATTTGGATATATAAATGTTAAATCTTGGATATGTATATCAGGGTGCCCTTCCACAAATTTTGGAGAACACAGACAAGAATTTCTTTTCGAAACTTAACAAGATATTGAGAGAAACTGCAGACATGTGTTGTGACAGAATTGAAAATATTCCTTGCATTACTTGTCCAAAAAGACCAGAAGGTGCTATGTTTGTAATGGTGAGCATCACATTTTGTATATGTGTGTATTAACGAAACAAAATAGAAGATTGATGATTATTGTTAACTAGAGAATTCTTATTACATGACAAATGTCACGATCCAAACTCGAAACTGTAATCGGCTTGTAGTCAGACCAGAATTCGAGCACACAAGTTTCAAAATCTAAAACTTGTTCTGATATATATATATATATATGCGCTTATTGCTAACTAGAGAATTCTCATTACAGGCCAAACTCAATTTGTCACTATTGGAAGACATTAAGGATGATATGGACTTCTGTCTCAAACTAGCTAAGGAGGAATTAGTGATTGTGCTACCAGGTTATTTTATTTTATTTTTCTATATTTTTAGTTTTTTATATAGAAATGGTGATTGATCAACCATTCCAAATTTTTCATTCAAGATTTTTCATTAAAATGATTCAATCAAATAAAAAAAAATTGAAAACGTGAAAATTTTAACTAATAATATCCAAAATTGTGCTTATTTATGAATAATTTAATTTGCAGGAATATGTGTAGGAATGAAAAATTGGGTTCGCATAACTTTTGCAACGGAGCCCTCAACTCTTGAAGTCGGCATTGAACGGATGAAATCTTTCTGCCACAGGCATGCCAAGAAACCATGAGGAAATGGCAACGGCATTCATCCTTCTCGACATTTCAATTGAGTAATAATAAAGGGTACTTCTGTTTTTTATTTGAGATATAGCATCACGCTTATTTTCACCAATGGTATCCAAAGTTTAGGTAATGTAACGTTTAGATACTTTAATTTCAATTTTTAACAAACACACGTATCAGTTTTAATTTTTTAACAATTAGATAACCCTAACTAATTTTCATATCACCAACAGATCATAATGACCAAAATAAGATTTTTTATCATCTTCTTTATTTGGTCATTAATTATAGG
>CATIWJ010247847.1:0-36359 GCA_949640765.1 Croton laevigatus | reverse complement strand
GATATCTTCCAAACTGTTGGGGTCGTTGCTCCGGATGTTGTTCCCCCGGTGTGAAACCAGTTGGTTCCGTAGTTTTAGAATTCTGCTGATCCCAAGTACTCCATCTCCATCATTGCATATGGGAATATAGAAAGTAAAGAGGAAAAGGCATGACCAGAAGAATTGTGTAAAATAAGTGAATTTATCCAGTTGAGGCATGATTGATTGACTGTAAATGCTTCCCTCCAGACAGCTTAACTCCGTCAAGCCTCGTAGAGTAGACTATAGTAACGTTTTCTGTGCTTGGTTGTTGACCAACTAAGTAAGAGCATGGGAAAAAGCACTTTTTCATTAAAAGAGAGCGCAACATGCACTTTGAGGAGCACAACACCATGGAGTCCCCGAAACTGCTATTCCCTTTCTCTATTACGCTATTTTTCTGGTCAAGCAAGTATGATAGAGATGACGAGAAAGATCAAGAGTTGAGATGTGAGAAAAAGATCACTCCTAAATGCAACCTTTTCCTTATATAGGATAACGATACCACCTGCCACAAAGAAATTAAATAAGGCATTTCACACTCGCTTTTCGGTCCGTACCATGATTGGTTGATGGAAATTCTCCGTCGTTTACCGACCGATGGTTTAATCAAGAGAGAGGGACAAAGGTCCCGGTTAAAAGGTTCAGTGATTTTATTATTGCTATGATGAACGCTACGGATCGGCGGCCGTTAACGTTGTTAATGGCAATCATGGCAATTTCTTTGGACCTACCTTGGCAAGTTCCGTGTCCAGCCTACATCATGGGGGTAGAAAACTTTCTCAGTGCTACCCAAGCCGGCAGCTGTCTGCTTTGTAACTGGGCAATCTCTCGGATACTACTCTTCTTGTCTTGGCCTTTTTCACACTATCACATCATATGGTAGTGTGGTTGGCAGCAGAGCGGCTTTATCCCGGTCGCCGGTTTCAGGCCTATGCTTGCTTGCTGTATTAGGTGATGACATTGTTATCGCGGGTTGCTTCTGAGTATGCGAGTGTGTTAGCGGATTTGGGACTCACTATTTCTCACCAAAAGTCTTTGATCTCTAACACAGGGGTCTTTGAGTTCACTAAGATATTCTTTGTGCGAGCGAGGGTATCTTCTTTTGGGTCTATGCGTATTCGCTTAGCCTTTATAGTGGTAAGTTCGATTTGCTTCTTTCTTCTAAGAGCTTTCCCAGCTCAAATAATTGGTTTTCTTTTTTCCTTGATTGAAAGACTAAGACCCGATGAGTCCAGGGTATGAGGTTACGGGTCTAGAACCATTGTCGTATGGTGAAAGTGCAATGCCTTCGAAGCCGGTAAGCAGTCCGGAATCATTCCAGGCTTTCGATCTAGTCCAATCGTCTAAGGTCCCTTTCGTTGAATCGTCATTTGCTTTTGTTTGAGAGTGAGACTAAGGTGTGAGTGCGGGGCTCTTCTTTTGTTTTGAGGTATATCACCATCATTCGCCCATCGGTTAGCCGGAGAAGAAAGATAGCCCTATCGTCTAAGTAAGCGGCTTTTCCTTTAGCCTTTTTAATTTGAACCCCAGATCAATAAATTAGCTTTCCCTCATCGAGTTCAGTTCCTGATCGCTGAACTATGAAAGGGCGTCGTCGAAGAAAAGCCCAATGCCGTTAATACGCAGCCCTGTGTCAACCCATCAAGAAAGATTTTCGCGAGCGCCATTCTTTTCTCTTTGCTACCATCTAGCTTACTGGACTAGTCAAGGGGGTAAAGCTCTGCTCTAGAGTAAAGGCCAAGTCCTTGAACTGACTATGAAAGAGTCATGATTTGACGGCCAAAAGACATAGCAAAGTCCTCCCCACAAGAGACTACCCGTTTTTTCTTGACAACGATCAATCAGCCTGTTTCTGGAAGTTGCACTAACAGCTTGCAATCAGCAATGCCGCTATTTAGCCGAAGCGGGGATCATTCATGATGAAGCCGATTTCATTTTGTCCATAGAGCAGGACTGGACTAAGCATTCCGCTCAAGGCCTCTTCGATCTACTTGACGACTTAACCAACGCTTCTGGTCTCAAGAAGAAAAGAAAAGCCAATTTTGTTGATATCAGGAAAAAACATCCTACGCAGGCGAATTTCCAGCATACTGGGTCTCGAAGAAGGGACCAAAACATATTTGCCAATCCTTGTCCCCAAAGACCTAAAAAGAAATAGGAAAGAAAAGTCAAAACTAAAAATAGAATTTCCGCCACCTTCGCCCAAAGCTCTGACAAAGGGAAGAAGCCTATGGCGTCAGCAGCTGTTGAAAAGGCCCCCGGTTAAGAAGTCAGTCTTCGGCGAAGGTGAGGATGAACCTAAGCGCCCAAGAGAAACTCTTGAAGAGAGGAAGAAATAAAAGTACTCCTTCCGGAAGGAGAAAGTACGAAAAATCTTCAATGATGCTCTGAAGAATGGCCTGCAACTCCCAGAGTGCAAGAGGCCCGCAGAAGCGGACAAGGTAGACAACCCGTAAAAGGAAGCCGTGATTGCTTGAGTTGAATCAGTTGAGCTTGGTCCTAACGTATATAAGGCTGCATTTAGGAGTGATCTTATATACGATACCACCAGACACACCTTGGTACTTCCGTTAACAGAATGAACCTTAGAATATCTTCCCTTTCTCCTTGATATTGATTGTTGACAGTTTTAGTCATGGCAGTTTGTGTTTTTATGTAATTAGGTTAAGGTTCTATTTTCCTACGCCACCTTGATGTTGATATTTATTGATGCCGACCACTACTTCTGGAGTTATCCAGAGGTAAAAGCATGAAATGGTACTTCCTCAAGACCTCTTGCAGCTGCTGTCGCTACTGACACCATGGGTACACAAGCGCCGGCCTTCACCGGTGGACGTGGGTCTACTGACTGACTCAGGCCTGTATGATTGGTCTTCTTGTGTTTTCTTTGCCTCACTAAACTAGGAAATAAGCGCTCTAACAAAGCAAAGCAAAAGAAGGATGCCCTAAGCGTCGAGGAACATGTACCTTGGTCTATGTAAAGATTGCTTTCAGGATACCAATTAGCATCTTTATTAGCAAGAAGTTTATTTAAGTAATTTTGATCACCCATTGCATTTGAAAACATCCTCATGTGGGATTCCTTATCTGGTCTCCTTTTCGTTTGATCTAGAGCATTTCTCGGGGCAGTTTTGGATCTCAAAGAGAGAAATGGTATATCTCTGGAGACAGCCTTTGGGGTATTACCTGATTAACCGACCATGCTTAATAAGCAGGTTCGTTAGGAAGAGTAGGCACCTTGGCTACCGTAAATTCTTGGAATCACATTATTTCAAGAGTCAGAAAATGCCCGTGGAAAGAGAGTCACATTCCCTTATGCTTTCGGTGAAAGGCAATCTTACCTATTAATATAGTCTTCGATAGCCTAAGGATGCGAGGTTGAGCGTTAGCGAAGAAGCGAGCGACAGCGAAGAAGGCTGGATCAGGATCTTGAGAATGTGGGAAATAGATTGTAAAATACATCCAAAACCCTGATTTATATCAAGATAGCAGAGCAAGCGAGTTCTCTACCCTTCTACTAAAAGTAGTCGATGTTATACCGGTACTAGAGAGAAGTAATTGAATTGGCAATGAAATTCTTAATCCATTTTTATCTATTTGTTCCTAAAGTCAAAAGAGTTCCATCTCTTTCTAATAAACTTTTCCTCCGGGGATCTCTTTGAAAGTTGGAATATCTGAACTGCGGAAGAAAAGGAGGTGTTGAACTGATTCTAATCTTGGACTTCTACCAGATCTTGTTTTGTCGAAGCGATTGGGTTTGCTGGCTAACCCGGAGTGCCTTTTCCTCAATTGATCGATCCTCTTTTTCTGTCAATCACCGGTTCGAAATCTGCTTGAAGCGATGCGGTTTCCTCGACGTCTGATCGTTCGTTCAGATTGAACTCCATCGAGTGGAATCTGTCTTTATGCCAAAAGACGGGCTTTATCGATGTGGGAAGGTACTCTTCTCTTTCCTTCCCCCGGATCTTCTCTCTCTTCCCAGCGGAGGGAGCAAGGCCATTCTGATGCTCAACCCTTTACAGAAAGTACTGCTACACGGAATAAGCCAATCTATCTACATGATTATCACATCTTGATCTTTCCACATTCGTATCCTTGGGTAAAGCTTTTATATTAACTATTGTTGGTTCAACGCCTCTCTTTCTAGGTGCTAATTCCTGTGATCTGACAGCGAAAGGATTCTTCACTAGTGACTGATCAGCACATGGTACTAAAGCTTTTTTTTATTCCTTAAGTGGGAAATTGAAAAGCCTGTCTGTCTCCGCTCTATCTTCCCTGGAAAGTGGGAAAGAAACTCCCCTGTTGGTTAAAGCATACTCTTATATTCTGATGCGGAGGGATCACCCACCTCTTTCTGTTCAATATTCCGGACCTGACTTAATGCCCTCTTTCACAAGACATTTGGTTGAGAAGGATTGTGTAAACCTAGAGATCTTATTCTGGTAGAGGATCAATCTGTTCTTTCAGCTTCTGCGTATGCTTATCTTTTAGCATTCGCCTATGCCTGTGAAAGTCAAATCTAGCTGGGCGAAAGAGCACAAAATGGAGTGGTTTCAATGTAAGTTGCAAGAAAAACCACTCTAATTCATTACATGGAACAAGCCCCTTCTATTATCTTATATTAGTATTTAGTCACAAGAAGCAGGATGCTCTTTATTGCTGGGTATGAATCCCATCTCTCGACGACGTTGGTCCTTCCTTCCCGCCCTAAGAGCTGATTCGACGGGATGCCTAAGAGCAACGGATTCTTCCTTCCTGAACCTGAAAGAGCCTATTCGAGAACATCTGCTCGTGGGATATCTTATAATCTTACTAAGATGACATTTGATCTCGGGATGGCCTAAACTAAATGCCTCTTTTTCATTGCTCGGTCCTTTAGTTCAAGCGGCATCAACTGTCGAATCGCTTCAATCACTCCTATGTCAATTTGGCTGAGATCTTTCTACCTTTCCCTCTCCTGCATCTGGGACTCTATTTACTGCGCTTTGCATCTTAAGATGATATGATGATTTAGCCAAGTGCTTTGCTGCCACTTCTGAAGCTAGGGACCTAACCTCTTCCTTGAAGACCCTGTATTGCTTGTCTTTGTTGGCGGTGTACACTACTTGACTGAAAGCTTAGTAAGGAAGGAAAGTGATTGGATGTAATGATTTATGATGTTTCATGATCGAAAACATAGTCCAACTTGCATGTGTGAAGCAAGTAGCGAATCTGCTTCCGAACTGTGGCAAGATCTTAGACTACCGGTGACCGGCTTCGCGGGACCGCCATCTGGCCTGGTCCACTCTTGGCTAAGCACTACTGGGCGGAGCTTCTCAATCAACTGACAGTGAAAGCAGACATTCTCTTGTTACAATACGGACCTGCCATTGTTAACGACAGTCGTACCTTGATTCAATGATCGGCCTATATAACATGACAATCTGACCTGTCTTCCATTAGAGCTGGTACTGATAACTGAAAGAGAACTGACAGTTACGCTGAAAGAGATTGTTAAGAGACCTACGGCCCTATAACAAGATTGTTCCATCCATTACTTCGTTCCTTCTTTCGCTGGTTGCTCTTTCGCTTTACTTCGCTCAGTTTCATACTTTGGGTTGGAGCACTCGCCCCGCAGGCACGATCAGGTCTAAATTGAGTGTGACCAGCTACATCGGCGAGGGAAAGGAAAGGTCGCGATCCCATCTGTATGGACCAAGGCCTTGTCACGAGCTGGACTCAAACCAACAAACACTTCTTGGGAATCAAAGAAAACCCCAGCGAACTACCAAAATTCTTATTATCGTTACTTTTGTGGACCCGCTTCCCCACGCGGCGCGGGTGGGTACGTCCGGGGTCGGTAGTGTCAAGCGACCGACTCGCTTTACTTACACTAGCCCTACTACCAGGAAGAGCTACTCTTATTACGAAGATTTTTATCAACCATAGCGCTGATCAGACACCATGGCAGACAAAGAGATTGCAATACATAAATGTCTACCGTCACGTACATATTTACCAATAGGTAACAGTGACGGGACGACGACCAAGCTCACAAAGACATAAATCTTCATAAGAGTGGTAGCCCGACCTTTGCAAAATAGTCCGAAGCTTCCAATAAAGACCGGACAGCAGGTCTATTTCTTGAACTTGCGACCGATAATGCCTTCTGGAAACAACAGGAGCATTTACAAAGTCAGACACCTTGATATCACTGGAAACTTAAATTAAAGCATACCATTTTAGATAATCAAGCCATAGCAGCATCCATTTTGCCCCCACCGTCGCAACTCATCGTCCCCGTGAAGATAGAGGTCTGACGGACAGGCAAGCAAATCCGCCGGCCTAAACGACCGCAATAGAGACCGAAGTACAAAACCTAGCCCCAGGTTTCCGTCCCCCAATCCAGAGCTCAAGACAACCGCGATACTTAAATTGCTCAAATAGCCACCTTAGACGGACACAGCCATTAGAAGAAGATCGATGGCAAGATCTGTACCCTAAACCTGAGATCCTCGACAAAGAAAATCTCGATTCGAGGAAAGGGATACCGGTCCATGATAGAACACAGACCGGTAAGAGAAAAGAAAGTAAGCATAGTCTTCATTGAAACGGGAGAACAATTCTATTTTTCGTCAAAAAAGTAACGCTTTGCAAACTCATCTGATCCCAGTTTGGGACTTCCTCTTCATGTCACGAGCCGGATTCGAACCGGCGCTTTCCAGATGCACGGTCTGAAACAAACCGCCGGAGGATCAAGGAAGACCGAGAAGGGAACCGTGAGATCGACAGATTTATCAACATACCACCAAACGTACTCACAGCAAGCGCGAACTCATAAACTGAGTTGCCACTTCTCTGTGAAGTCTATTTCCTTTCTCATCGAGCTTAGCCTCGTGGTCAGTCGCCAAAGGTTCAACATAACCCCAGTCAGGTTCACAAGACTCGATAAGAAGTTGTCTAACCATGCCCAGACGGAAGGAAACCCTCCGTAAACCCAAGCCAGATATAAAATGGTAAGGGAAGTTTACCTCCAGGCGAGTAGGCCACAATAAGATGACGATACCAGGCCTAGTGGAATTGGAAATGGATTGAATGCTTCCTCAAACTCAGGATTCGGCTAGCAGTAAATTCCCAATACCTTGAGTATATCCCGATCCCTCTCTTATTAAATCGAGTTAGAAGATCTCTTGAGTAAGCCGATTACCTTCTGACTTGATTCTTGATGACGAAAAACACGCTGTTTTAGAAAGTTGTCCGATTTCAATTGACGTCTAGGAAGGGAAATTGACTTGATCCCAAAATCACGGGCACCGATTGAATCAATGGTTACGATATGCCCAAGCAGGGAAGAAGAAGGGGAAGGAAGTGACATACAACATGTACCCGCTGTTGTCTCCATAAGAGCTGGTGCTCTAAAACTAATTACTAATAGGCATTCGCGGACTAAGAGCGCTTGTCCGCCTTTTAGGTCGTTACGTCTTCTCCGCCTCTTTTAGGTAATTACCAATGTATATTGTAGGAGTCTGTGTTCTAGTGTTTCAAGCTAGGTCAAGCTCACTTCAGGCTAAAAAACCTGCTTGATTCGTTATGGAGAAACTCCCGCTTCTGGACTTCCTATCCTAGCTGCTAGCTGTCTTCTTTCCCGTTGGAAAGCAAAGCCCAAGGAAAGGAGAAGTTGACTTCTATCTCACCCTCCGAGTACGAATAAATAATAGGAATTGGAAGATCTATGTAATTATAGAGTATTTTAGACTTAAAAGAGTAAGAGTCAGGTACTCGAACAAATCCAATAGTACGGGCGGGCACAGGTAAAGGCAATTCCGGAAGGGAAGTCAAGGTAAGGTTTTCCGCTTCAGGCAATCCCTGCGGGGCTTCCTGGGTAAGGGATGAGACGATTCGGAGATTTCGAATTTTCCAGGGTTGGGGTATCTGCTCTAGCTTCAGCTATTGTTACAGCTGATACGCGACATAGACATAGAATAGAACCTTAGTTGTGTAGTACTAATCCGAAGTAGGATTGGGGAACTGTTCCTATATAGCTGCTTTCAAGAGCTGAAATAGGCGAAAGGAAAGAAAGTCAAAGATAAAGATCGACGGATCCAAGATGTACTCCTACAGGTAAAGGGAGTTCGAATAGATATTGGTTGTACTCGAAAGGTTATGAATCGATTTATAAGCCCAATCCCGATGTCTTGATTTCTAGTGGCAATACAACGCGAACCCATATATCATAACGACCAATTCATGTTTGAATAAAAAGACTTTCCGGCATTATCCCATTCCGAGGACTCAAAGAAATACCCCGGGGGGTGCCACAGTCTGTTCGGCGTACAACAATGTGTTGAACTACTTCAACAAGTCTGCGCGTGAGATATCCAGCATCTGATGTTCATACAGCAGTATCCACAACCCCTTTACGGGCTCCGTAGCAAGAAATGATATATTCTGTTAAAGATAGTCCTTCGCGTAAATTGCTTTGAATAGGTAAATCAATCATTTGTCCTTGAGGATCCGACATTAATCCTCTCATACCTACTAATTGATGTACCTGAGATGCATTTCCTCTAACTTCCGAAAAAGACATTAAATGAACTGGGGGCAGTCATCCTAAAATTCGGATTCATTTCTTGTCGCAAATATTCACTTGTAGCATACCATATTTCAATGGATTGGCGTAATTTTTCTACTGCGTGTACATTCCCATAATGGTGGTGTTTTTCTAAAATCAAACTTTCTTGTTCAGCATCAACCCCAGACTGTGCTTTGGCAGCCAAAGCAGCCATAATTTGACCATCCGAATCCCGTATTACTACCCCCGCTCCTGACCTATCACCATCAAAAGCCCCATCGACATTTATCTTGTAGTGGTTCCTGGGTGGTGGTATCCATCTTTGCTTCTGTCTCGTGGATTTCTCCATCTCACTCTTGCTCGCACCCACTGCTCTTTTGAACTCAAAGTTATCTGTTGGAGTTCAAAAGAGATTGGTATTTTTCCTCATGTCATGTCCGCAAGGCGTCTTTCTTTCCAATGCTGCATCCGGGTGCTAAGATATGAATAGATAGAACGAGGAACGGGGAATTCAATTCATAGATGAAAGATGTTACCACCGGAGCGAGGAAGGAAGCACTCAATCCTCCCGTGATGCGAATAGCTGGAACTAGATCGAGTGGAAAAGCATATTTTATCAATTGGGGCTCCTTGTCGTCACCTCTCTTCATCTCTGTCGGGTCAACAAAGCGCCTACACGGGCGAGCTCGAGAAAGTCCCGCCTAAGCTACGAGTGGTCCTAGGAGATCTCCTTCCTATTCTATACTTTATATGTTTTGTTTTTTCGTCCCTTGATTGGGAAACTCCGTAGGTTCATCAAGTAATCTCCGTGGACGATACAGTGGTCGAGCCATGCGTGCAGTATCGACTTTCTTTCCCTTTCAGTGTACTCACAGTCCGCCAATCTTTTCTTTTGATCGCGGGTCGTCTTCACAGTATAGAATTATCTAGGCAAGATCTTGCGGAACGTATTTCGACAAAGCAAAGAAAGTACGATTACGCGAAATATCGTACTTAGAAAAAGCAATGCCCAAAAATTCCCATGCAGAATTTGTTGGTCAACAACCAACCACAGCTATCTATACTATTCTTCGCATCACTCCTTCCTTGGATTAGTAAACTACTATCGAAAATTCGTGGAGGGTTCTTCAAGGGCCCTGACCGATAGGAATCAAGGATGAGTCTCTACATCTATCTTATATCTGTTCATTTAGGATTCAAAAGGCTTCAGGAAGACAATGAGATCTCAGACTTTCCTGAAAGCTTAGTAAGGGAGTCCTAAGTCAAATAGCCTTATTCAATTCAATGATTTTTGAGTGAATACCCGAAAGAATGGACAACCCACGGCACGGGGTCACTCTGTCCTTAAAGACTCATGTTATCGTTCACGCTTCCCGGCCAGGGATTCAATACCTAAAAGGCAGCTACATGTCTACTATTTTGTCATACTTTAGAAATGAAGGACTCTCTCTATCCTGAGTTACTCAACCAGACCCGGACCTTACTCATACTTACTTCCCGGTACTCAAATCCGCTATTTCTCAACCGGACTCGAAGACAGTGGTCTAACCATTTCAAAGTGCTAGTACTCGAGGAATGGCAGAAGATTGCAAAGACTCGAGAACAGAAAGGGCATTGGCATCGGGGCTAGAAAGCAAGCAAGTAGGTAGGAACGCAAGCAAGAAAGGAAAGCTAGAGAGAGAGAGCCCTTTTCTAAAGTATATATAACCATTCTAAAGGCTTATAATCAAACGGACTCTCAAACCATAAGGCATGGGGTTCGCTTGAAAGTGAAATTCATGAGCTTGTTAACGGTACCTGGGCACCTCTTGCTAGCTGTTCTACCGCCATCAAAGATGGCCTGTAGCTTGATTTCGAACAGAGAAATTGCTTCTTTCTATTAAAGGATAGACGAGCACACGTACGCGAAAGAAAGCCAAGGAAAGAGCGGCAAAAGCTTTTTCTCTTTTATTTAAAGAAGTAGATGCCATGAGGATGCCCAATGGAGAATAAGATGTCAGCTGGGGGATTCAAGCTCTATACCTTACCTCTCCCAAAGGGCAAAGAAAAGGCCTATAATCAACGCAAAGGGGAGCTCTAAGGATAGGATACAGGCAGGGATAGAAAGATAAGAAAGAAAGGCAAAGGCCAAGGTTCATTAGCTCCATAGTTGCTAACAGGTAGGGGCTGTTACTGGTCCGCAGATGAACTGAATCTCTCAAGTTGTTGAGCAGGAATGGGAACCTAGCAGATGCACTCATTGCTGATGCTAATGATTTATAACATTGAAATAAATATACTATAGAAAACGACTCCAAAAAAGTAAAATGCAAGAGAGGTTGGTAACTAGGTTTTCGGGTCCTGACAAAGGATGGAAACCGGCTTTCCTTAATCCCGATAAGGGTGCGGGAGGAAAACAGCCAGATCTATGGCTGATAGATGGGGAACTACCAACCTCCACAGGAGCCGCTAGCTCTCTAATGAAATCCAGTCCCCTCGAGAAGGGATGCAGTAGAGCTAAAATCTCACCGGAGGAAAAAACAAAACTTCGATTACAAGGTGCGGAGCGAACGAGGAGAACATAAATCGATGAAGAAAACAAGAAATCGGGAATCTTAAAACACAGAAAAAAAAAAAAAGAAAGCACCAAGGCAACAGCACTCGGAAACCTGAGTGTCTAAAGTCAAATACCATGATCCAGACTCACGCTGACATAATAAGAGTTTCGAAGGTTAAGCCGAAGAAGTTCGTCTTCAATCACGATTACGTTGACGACGACTTCTTCTTCTACAAGAAAACTCTCTTAATAGATCAGATAACTTCCTCCATTGCAAGGGTACCAGATCTGGTTTGACAACCTGCTTCTCTCAGACCGGATTCTATAGCTTCCTTCCTTTATTTTGTTAGCTTGTTATTTTATTACAGCATTATCCTTTCATTTCATAAATCGCAGTTTCTGCTTTCTCATCCGAACTTAAGGTATTCCACCCGCTTCAAACTTGGCCTGATAGGATTTCTCCTGAACTGGCCCAGGATTGGAGTCTTTCATCTTTCTCCGACCCCTACAGATACAGAGACGGGGCTTCCTTCACTGCCGGAACCTGCCCTATTTGAGTTTTCGTTAAAAGGCCAATTTGAATGCTTAGAAACTTAAGTTAATTCCCTTGGTCCCTTATTCTTTACTTATCCTTCTTTGTAGACAGAAAAAAGACTCTTATTCTATTTTAGGGATCCGACCCCTACCTAGGGCCTAGGGAGAAAGCAAGTCGAATTTTCTGCCTAAGCCCTCTTCCTGCGTACTAAAGAGACCTACTAATAGAAAGCACACCCTCGTCAGGGAAAAGAACTAAGACCATGGGAAGGGAAATCTCAAGATTAGGCTAGGCTACTACTAAGACTGGTTTAGTTGAGTGAAACGACTGCTTGGTCGAGCCAAAACTATCCTCTCGCTTTCCCAGCTACTCTTTGCCCCTCCCTTTTGTCTTAGTCGATTCCCTCCTCATCTCGAAGTCTCTGGCATTCTCGTCGGTGAAAGCGTTTTTGACTACAAATGCTAGGGGTCCTTCTTCTTTAGTATAGTACGTTTATGCTTCTGTCGATTCTGGGTTGAATTAAGAATTTATTTTAGTAGATCTCTAGGTTATGTATAGTATCCCGGGGTAATATTGAATCTAAGTGTTGTTTGAGTCTCCTGTTGATGCAAGCCCACAGCGTTGCTATCACCCTGCTCTCTTTGAGTTCGTGAATGTGTTGTTGAAAATGCATTAGAATAAATCTTTCCGGTATATTGATTGAGCGTGGTAGTGGTAGTTGGTTGGCGATGAGTACGACAGGTACGTTCCTTTTTTTGTGGAAGATCCTAGCATCCTTGGAGAAAAGTCTACACTCTTTTCCAGAAAGGATTTTTAGTAGACTTTTAGCCGATGAGGAGAGCTCAGTGGGAGCTAGAGCACCACTCTCAGCTTCTGTCTGATCGAAATCATCGAAAAGCCATAGGTCGGAGTGATCATGTGCGCCAGTGAAGTCAGTCTGTCCGGAACTGGCAAATCCATGAGTATACCATGAAGTTACAAAGGTTGTACACAAGCTATAAAGCTTGTTTCAATGATCCCCCTTCATATTCTTTGGAATGGAAACTCATTCTCCTACCCTGGCAACTCACTCTTTGCCAGTGAAGTCCTCCCGCATCTTGACCCACTCGCTCGCTATCTACCTTCCCCACTGCCCTTGTCTTAGATTGCTATCTCTTGGCAAAGCCAAGTTTCTTATCAATTTAATGCCTGGCAGGCTGCTACCGCACAACGTTCCGCCTACCCCACTCACCGCTCAGAGTCGGACGAGAATCACGGTTAGCAGTAGAGCCTTTTTCTTTGGTTATTTCCTCCGGTTAGATCTTCGGAACCTTTTCCGGAAGTGGAGAACGTTAGAGCATTTCCAAACTGACTTCACTACGACGTGATAATTGTATTTATCCATAGGAGAATAATAGATTTTCTACCCCCACGAGCATTCTGCTTAGATAATCTAAGGCATTTTCTTTGCGAGATTTTCTATCGGAGGGATTGACTTCTATTTCTTCCCCACCTCTGAACTTTAAAGGCTATCTTCTCAGTATACTTTTTTGAGGCTATAAGGGAAACCCAGTTGGAAGCACTACTTAAACCATAGTATCTATCTCTTTTAAGGTAGAGTCATTTTATCCAAAAGGCAGTCTTTTGCAGTTCGCTTATTCCCATTGATTGAGTAGTTGATAGGACCTCTCTTGGTGGAAGTGAGTAATACTTGACTGGGGGGGCACGGCACACAGGGCAAGTGTGTACTAGCATAGTTGTTTCCTGCTGTATTAGCCATATATGGAGCAAATGAATTGGAAAGCCAGGTAATCCATTACTGGTTATTTATTATTTAGAGCCAGGGGGGGATTTCTTAAGCGCATCCAATTGAAAAAATGGTTAAGATAGCCACGAGCGGAGAATAGGCTGCATGTGAGGGAGAGAATCAGAATACGGTGTCAAAATACGCTGCTATTTCATCAATAGTCTCAGGGACATGCCCCGTATCCGCAGCAAGTGAATGCCTGAGTCATGGGACATTCCTTTCTTGCTATACGAAATTTGAGTGAGTTTACTTTCCAGGACTCTTTCCACTCTTCTCTGAGTGACTTCAACTGTGCTTAGGTAGCGCTCACTGCGGGATAGTCAGCTTACTTATTATTCGAGAGCGGGGAACTTCCCTTCGAGGGAAGCTTTCTTCTCCGGGAAAACTCAAGAAAGAAAGACCCGTACCGCGGATTCTTATCTTTGAACCCACTTTCTTCCTCTTTCTTATTCGCTAGCTACGAACCTCAACGAGGCATCTATGAGTTCTATCGGCATCGCACCTTTAGAGGTAAGACATAGAGGGAAACCAACCGACGAAGTGGTAGCAAACTCTTCGAAAAAAGGAGATTCATCAACTGCGGGATATGAAATAGCTATTGGCCTCCCGTAAGCTTAAGCTGCTTCTCTTCTTTGCTCACTGCGATTGCGCTGTTCTTTTACTCTAAAGCTCATGGGAAATGATTCTCCGGCTCTTTTCTTTTGAATATTGGGTGAAATCTATTAGTATAGGAAAAAGTCTTCATTGGCTAGTTTGAATCCCCCAAAAAGGGGAGTTTAGTGTCCCACGGGCGTAATAACAGGCGGCTTCCTCTTGAACTTGGTGGCTGAATCTCCTAAAGGAAGGGAAGTCCCTCAGGGAGAAGCTTTTGAGTTGGGGAGAAGTGTACCGCCCTCGATCAAACTAGAAATTAATTAATTGCATAAGAGAAGAGAAGTTCACAGAAGGAACGAAGTGCTCGACCGGAAGGGAGAGGATGGGAAGTAGTATGTCCGGTTCACTAGGTTCTACCACTGCAGGGCTCAATCATGCTAGTTGGGCTATATGCTTAACACATGCAAGTCGAATGACGTTTTCGGGGAAACGGGAGTGAACGAAGGACCAACGACGATGAAGGAGGAGTTGGGGAAGAAGCGGGGTAGAGGAATTGGTCAACTCACCAGGCTCATGACCTGAAGACTGCAGGTTCGAATCCTGTCCCCGCCTAATCATCTGAGGCCGTAGTCAGCCTCCATCTTTCAGATTCGTAAGTAACTCAGTGAGTGCTTTCCTTTTCCCATGCAGAATTTGTTGGTCAACAACCAACCACAGCTCTCTATAGTTCTTCACTACTCCGACTTTCTTTCTGTCTGGAGGGAAGCATTTACAGTCAATCAATCATGCCTCAACTGGATCCATTTGAAATAGTTCTTATTCCTATGAAGATAGGTGACTTGTATTTCTCATTCACAAATCCATCTTTCTTTATGTTGCTGTTTCTATATCTTCTAATTTGTTGTTTGGTATTATGGATCTTGCTTCGTATCTTTCGACTCCATATGGAGTCGAAAGATACGAGAGCGCGGGCGAAGAAGCGCCTCCGGGAGAAGAGAACCCACTCCGGGAGTGGCAGTGGGGGCGATATCCCGGAGGATCCGGAGGACCCAGAAGAAAGAAGAAAAAAGGGACTTCGGATTATTCGCGACGGACTCTTGTTGAGCGTCCGTGGGGATCTCCGCTACATCTATGAGAAGGTTCACGGGGTCCCCGGCCCGACTGAACCGGCGTGGCAGAAAGCGGTCTCTTTATACCTGGGTCTCGGTGAAGGCGCGGATAATGAAGCTTATCGCGTTAGTAGCTTTCAGGGAAGCCTAAAGGACCCGGTAACGGGTCAGTTGACCGATACAGACGCTTTCCACGCCGTATGTAAGATAGCGAAAGACCTCATGTGAGGTCTTCCTATCCGATAGGGCTTTTCTTTTTTTCCGGTATATAGCTCCGCGAGCAAGGAGCGAGAGAACCAAGTGGGCTGTGGTGATGTCAGAATTTGCACCTATTTCGATCTATTTAGTGATTAGTCCGCTAGTTTCTTTGATCCCACTCGGTCTTCCTTTTCCATTTTCTTCCAATAGTTCGACCTATCCAGAAAAATTGTCGGCCTACGAATGTGGTTTCGATCCTTCCGGTGATGCCAGAAGTCGTTTCGATATACGATTTTATCTTGTTTCAATTTTATTTATTATCCTTGATCCGGAAGTCACCTTTTTCTTTCCTTGGGCAGTACCTCTCAACAAGATTGATCTGTTTGGATTTTGGTCCATGATGGCCTTTTTATTGATTTTGACGATTGGATCTCTCTATGAATGGAAAAGGGGTGCTTCGGATCGGGAGTAATCACTAGTGATAGGGAAAAAATCGGGGGGAAGGACAGAGGAAAGAGCGATGCCTACATTAAATCAATTGATTCGTCATGGTAGAGAAGAAAAACGGCGCACGGACCGTACTCGAGCTTCGGATCAATGTCCCCAGAAGCAAGGAGTACGCCCGCGTGTTTCAACGAGAACACCGAAAAAACCTAATTCAGCTCCACGTAAGATAGCCAAAGTACGGTTGAGCAATCGACATGATATATTTGCTCACATTCCAGGCGAAGGTCATAATTTGCAGGAACATTCTATGGTATTAATAAGAGGAGGTAGAGTAAAAGATTCGCCAGGTGTGAAATCCCATTGTATTCGAGGAGTCAAGGATTTGCTGGGAATTCCGGATCGAAGAAGAGGAAGATCAAAATATGGTGCGGAAAAACCCAAATCGATATGAATGGAAGATGCCTCTGGAACTTCTTTTTCTCGGCCAGGAGAGGTTTGAAGATCTCGACTGAAAGGAGAGGGAACAACCACAACGTTACGCCCCAAAATGAAAAAACTATACGGAGCCCTTCCGAATGACCTATAGAAAAACGCCCGACCTACCGCTCTCTATTTTTAGCAGAAGGGCTCGATCCGGTTCAGTATCAAGGTGATTTGACTTCCGCCCGATCGATTCGTGAATTGACCAAAGATCACATCGGTTGCTCTCACCTGTTTCGCTCCACGACGAGGAAGTAGGCACCTGTTCTCCTATTCTGAATGAAGTAAAAGAAGAAAAGGTCGCCGACTGCTACTAAGAACCTAACAGAACTTTTTCCCCCTTTCGTCGCAACTTTGATTCAAAAGTAACCTACCGGTTACCAAGGCCTATTAGTTTACAAAGTCAACATCGGAGAGTATTCTTAACAGCTGTACTAATGCCGTTCGCCGCCTTTGGTACTGTCGTACTACGACAGTAGAAACAAACGGCTCTGCTCGCGACGATTCGACTCAAACGAGGCCCCGCGCCGCGCTCTATCTATCTGCTCTATCAGCTATCAGTTGGCGCTACGCTACTTCAGTTGACAAAGGCTAACACTATCAAGTGATCAGCTGGCTTGTGTAGCCAACGAGTTCAGTCGTTAAGCTACACGTTGGGCGGAGCAAGCCTACACTAGGTGAACAGCCGGTTACTACTAAATGAAATAATAACTAGTGGTGAAAAAGTACCAAAACAACTGAAGCCTACATCCCACTACGGAAAGGTTCCCTGTTCCTATGAACATGAGTCTATTTTTGGTCTAACCTTGAGTCAATAGGATAGGGTCAACTACACCAAAGTTAAAACAAAACTCAAAAAAAGCTATTAGTGGGCTTGTTTGTTCAACTACTATTGAAATACTGAAGGTCGCCCTAGAATAGAAGTACAAGTGGTCGCCCTACCACTCTCAAACTCACTACTAAAGAGTTGGGAAAGTCACTGAGCGCGCCTTTGGTACTTCAGTAGGGCTTGCGGGGCGAACGGCATTCTGTTGTACTACTAACAAACACTAGCTGTACTACAGTAGTTTAGTAGCGCCTTTTGAATCAAATAGGCGGCGAAACCTTTCCGAAAGGCGAACAGCCGGCATTGCAAGCAAATAGAGAGTCTCCGCCCGTTTGAGTCTTTGAGTCGCGTTATTATCTTATTGTATATAATTAGATAGATATTTGTATATAATTAGATAGATATAGATATATATCTATCTATAAACAATAAGATAATAATATATATATAAATTATTCATTCCATTCCTGGGAAGAGGAAGAAGCAGATAGAGCAAAGGCCCCCTCTTTCCGTCCGCTCTTCCCGAAGTGAGCGAATTGCATGTAGAGATCCGTAGGGGCTTATAGTTTAATTGGTTGAAACGTACCGCTCATAACGGTGATATTGTAGGTTCGAGCCCTACTAAGCCTACCACCCCTTCTCTTCACCCGATACAAGGCAGTCGAAGTCCCCGCCACCCCGCAGATCTCAATGACGCGACGGCACCTGGAACCACACTGCTTGTCTTTCTTTGCCACGTCACTTTTTACTTAGCAAAGAAAGACAAGCTACGAACTACCGCTGCCCTTCCGTGCTCGTAGGTTGACTCCCCTAATGCATCCCGACTAAGGTCTCACAAACGTGCACTTCCCTTATGCATCCAGCCGCTTCACTAATGTGAATAGGTTCTATAGATATAGAAGGGTGGGTTTATTATATACTCTTATGTGCGTTCCTTCTTCGAACCTTTTGGTATGTATTGCCCCTTAACTATAGATCAGATCCACCGGACGAGAAACTGAATTCCGCACTGCTGCTGAGTCGTCGGACTTATCCACCAAGGGATTCGTGGAATTTCTGTGGATTGTGTTGGGGGAAATCTACCAAAGCTAGGCAGATAGATAGACTCCTTTCCCGCTGCTAAGGGAGAGCAAGAAAGAAAATCAAATGATTGTTTTTTAATCAGCGTCCCCTTTTGGGTATGCAGATACTAAGAGTCCTCTCACTACCAACCAGTAGACATCATCTGGCTGGGTCTTGCCGGTATCAACAACGAGAAAAAAACAAAAAAATGAAAACAGCAACTAACTATGGCTCTTGGCCCAGACAACGTCCTAGGCGTAGGGGGATCGTAGCAAGAGGGAACGCCTAGACGGACGTTTTTATTCCTGGGCTGCAGTAAGTAGATCGAGAGGTCGTTCCGCCCCTTGTCCCCGAAGATGGGTAATATGTTCTCAAAAAATGTTGCTCCAATCTGACCTAGCTGGCGAGCGATCCCAGTTCGCGGCAGAGAACAAGACAGCAAGCGAGCGTACCTTTGTTCGCTTCTTCTCCACCAAGCACGAAAGTTTAAGGATAACTGTAGGTCGGTGGCTACCTAAGGAAACTCCGATTCGATCTGCCCCCCGGCTGGGAGGCATTTCCCTCATCCCGATCACAAGGAGAGGTTCACCATGATGGGGGGTACTTCTTTTTATCCCTTCCGGAAAGAATGAAATGCATAGGGGACCATCCTTTTGTTGCGGCATGCTCTTCAGATTTACGGATTCGCAGGGGGCCTCAGGCCCTACTTAGTTGACTGACAATGACAAAGGCTTGCGAAACTAAGTAGGGCCTTTTGAATTGAATCTTAAGTAGTCTATCAGTGGTGCGAAGCGGCTTTGCCCCTTTTCAGTAGGGGAGCGAAAGGCGCTGACCTTAAAAAAGAAAGTCAGCGAACAGCGGTTCTTCTATGTAGGTATGGCGTTCCCTCTTGACTCTCCTAACGTCGAGCTAAGTGACTTCGTAACCTTTGCGTAGCGTAGTAGAATGAAGGCTACGCACCGACGCTCTCTTATCTTATCTATTAGCCTAAGCGTCTTCGCTAACTCGCTCGCCTATTATACTACACCCTACTATACAATACATTAGTAGAAGTAAGCGTTAGCCTACCCTACTAATGTATTGTATAGTAGCGCCTTTTCCTTTTTGAATAACCCCATTTCATAAGTCAAGTAGGCGAACCTATAGATCCTTAGTTAGTAGCGTTGACAAAGAAGAACAGTATATATATATTTATTATATATAATAAATATATATATAGATATAGATATAGATACTTATCGATCCCGGCCCGGAAAAGTGACCGACCAGGGCCCTTTTTTTGAATGAAAGAAAGGGGTGCCCTAGCCCTTGTAAGCCCACACCTGTGTAGAGTAGATCGTTCAACACCTGCGGCACAAACCCATTTTTGACCTATTGGTCCTAGTATCATAGGCGACCGAACGGCCGCCCCCTAATTACTAGACCGACCTGCTATAATAATTCCATAAACACCTAGCGAAGATATGGCAAACAAATAAAGTAGCCCTATGTTCGGATCTGACAATACCATACCATAATCAAAAGGTACAACGGCCCGAGCGACCAGACTTAACATAAATGTAGCCACTGGAGCCATTCTAAAAAGGGAGAAATTAGCACTACTTGGTGAAATAGGTTCTTTTATAATCAATTTCGAACCATCTGCTAGAGGTTGTAACAATCCGAACAATCCCACTACATCAGGACCCTTTCGACGTTGCACAAAAGCCATTACTTTACGTTCAGCTAGCACTAAAAAGGCTACTCCTAGTAGAAGTGGTAGAATTATTCCAAGTATTTCCGCTGGAACTGCTATGTACGTTTTCGATTTTCTATTCACTCATGATCTGGCCTGGTCGAGTCGACCCAATCATGATATTGAAGGATGGGACCTTTTCTCGAAAAACCCTTTATCCCGGGAAGAGTGGAAGATGGTGCAACATCGAATCCTGTTACGTTACTTCGAATGGAATCTTAGCCCGCCTCACTTGCTTTCTTTACTGCATAAGGGCATAAGCGAAGTCAAGGGATTTCCTTCTAACTAGTGGCTGATAATTTCTTCATTCAACAGATTTTTGATTGCATGCTCTGGGTCTGGAATCTTTGTTCTTCTCTTTTGCATTTCCGCTGCCTGCGTTCTTTCTTCGTGTCCATTCGTATCGCAAAGCGGGTCGACGCCAGCTATAATGGTTGAAAAGAGGGGGGCCAACCAAGACCCCCTAGCTTTGTTCGATAAAGCAAACGATTCGTTCCGACAACTTCGGACCAGATTAACCCTTTGAATTAGCCGATAAAATCGATCGGGCGGGCTGGTTGGGAAGGGGCGGAGAAAAGAATCGCTGAGAGATAGATTCTACTATTTAGTCAGGACGAATGAGTGGCTGTGCAGCATGCTCCGGAGGAGATTGACCTTTCCCCGAGTCAGTCCAGTCAGAAAGGGGAAGGCCCGCTGTCTAGACTGCATTTCGGGAGTTTGAACACCATCCCATTTCAACCAAAAATACAACCCTGTCAAAGGTATCTAACCTTATGAGTGGAAATCCAATCCCGTTTTGTCTTTTTTGCATAAAAACCAGCCAGCCGGTAATATTTATTTATATATATATATATATTTATAATCCGTTCTTCCGACCATTTTAGAAAAGCGCATAGTTTATCCTCCAAAAATAACCTCTCAAGTCGGGGAACGCATGAGATATTTACTTAAACCAAGTAGGTCCTTGAGCGGATCCCACGTTAGCCCCAAGACGTTGGTCTCTAACTAGAAAAGTAAATGCTTGAGCTTGAGTGAGAAGGGCCCCCCGCTGATATTTTGCCTGTATGGTGTTTACCGGGTGGGACCCTCGATCCGGAAGGTATGCCACTATCAGCTACTATCTATATATGTCTGCCTCCCTTTCAAGTTCCCGGTGCTGCGACTATCACCGGTAAGTTGCGTCGGATCAACATCGGGATTAGAATCAACTGCAAAAGCAACTAAGTCAACGCCTATTTGCTCTGGATCTACTGGCCCGGACGCTTGAATTTATTCAACCGCAAACAACCGAATATACTACTGCAGGCAATTACTATTGCTTCTGTTGTTATTGCTCTCACCTGTCACTACGCCACCTCAGCAGCTGGGACTGGAACTGCTTCCGCATCTGGCACTCCCCAACCTTTTCTATCTATCCTTAGAAGTAGGAAAAAGTGTATAAAGGCCGGGTTCTCTCTCTGAATCAGGTTATTCACTGGGCTGTTAAGCCATCGAGTCTTCTAGGGTTGATCGATCCGTTTCAAGAGGATTCATCCAAGACTCTAGATTTCGTTAATTCTAAGGAGGAACCCAGAAAGTAATCACGCCTTTTTTGGTCTCCCTGGTCATGAAACTCGTCCACCTTAACCTTAATCCTCGTCGACAAACTAACGCACTCCTCCATCTATGAATGAAGTCCTGGTAGGCCTGGTATAGAACTGGAGTTCCCTACCAGGGTTTCTTTGCCCCACCAGGGAAAGACTAGAAGCAGCCCGCCCAACTTCTACTTACTCTCATAACCTCCTTTTTTCTGAAAGCTACATTTCAAATTCACTGGGATGAAATCATAGATCAGGCAAATCGTTTTTTTTTTATAGTTAACCTAGTTTTAGCTAGCTTTTTTTCTTTACAGTGGCATTTCATTCGATCACAGAATCCATTGAAAGCTTTTTCTTTTTTTTGCAGCGAAGGCCCACGGAGCGGGAAATTCTAATTCATGCTTAGGTGTCTGTCGTTCTCGGTGTGCTGGCATAGTGGATTGAAAAGACAGCCGAGCGATCTTCTTTGATTGGATTGATTAAAGCTAGAACTTGGTACGGCAGACCTGACCTCTTCGCGGAAAAGAAGGTAAATCTCTCTCTTTCTCTTCCAGAGTCAAAGTCAGGAGCTAACTAACTTTCTAGTTGCATAAGAGGTCTTTGCTTTAACGGTGCTTTCGTGATTCCCGTATGGTATGTACTTGACTTATGTAATGTGTCTCATTATCAGCGAACTATCTCTTTCTTTTAGGAAAGTATCTCACTAAGTCCGAACTTTTTCTCTGTAAATCGAGTTTTTCTCCCTAAGCCCGAAGAAGCCAAAAGAAAGAAGGCCAGTCATTTCCCGGATTCCCTTCTTCATCAGGGTAGCTTCTATCCCCGGTTTATCGCATTCATTGCCACGAACCGGCCATCAAAGGATATGCATCAGTAGCCCTTTTTCTTTCTGTTGGCTTGCTACTCGCAGGCACCCGATTGCAAACCTTGGCCTGTCGGAGAAGAAACCTCGAATCATGGGAAAAAGGAGCTCCTTGGACGGAAGTTCCCGAGGCCATCGCTTGGCAACAACCTTGTCCTCTTCTTCTTCAGAGTGGGCGAAAAGCAGAGTTGAACAGATGGGACTCTTTCTTTTGGCATTCCTCCATAGAAAAAGAAAAGACCAAGCAAATCGTAAAATTATATTCCATATTTCTTTTTTGAGACAAAAGAAGCTTATTCAAGAGAAAGCGAAGGGGAGGAACCACGCCCAGGAGTGAATCGGATTGAAACCTATCTGAAAATCCAATGATAGAGAATCGACAGCTGCTCCTGCGCTTACTCCAATCAAAAGGAGTGAGCATGAACCTGACTTCGAAGACTCCCGGACGGAGGCTAGCCTCACACACGAATACAAGAAGACTGACAAAGCAGACAACTCAAGGGAAGAAGCTAGCACCGACTCTAAAGTTAAGACGGAATGGAATGCTTTCGGGGCGGCTTAACGAATCCTTACCACAACCGGAATAGGAGTTAGTAGCTCAGGAAAAGAAGCACTTAAGGCTGGAGAGGCCTTAGCTTACATACACAGTACTATTATGAGTGCCCAGAGGGAAGATTAATGCATCCGTCAAAGAACAAAGGGAGATGGGAGGAGGAAGGTATTAGACCAGAGGAGCAACTGAGCCTAACCTGCTACCTAACCATTCGTTCCACCCCCCTTAGGGGACCTAGTCTTTAGATAGTGTTTTAGCCATTGTTTGCCTCTGGTTCCGGAGGAGTTAAAAGCATCAATTCATTCTTCGAGCGCATCCGGCCTTTATTGGGAATAAGTGCTCCGCTGCCAATCTTTATTGATGCGGATCTATTAAGGAATTGAATACATTACCTTAGGGTAAGGAATTAATCGAGAGAGGATCAAAAGCTCTATGAAAAGAGTATTGAAGACTGATAATGATCGGGATAGCCCATCTCAATGGAAGAGTCTTCGGTCAGTAATCTCGTACTCTCGACCGGCTCGAACCACTACGTTATCCATGTTCCGGCTCATTCGTATGCTCATCCTATTCATGTCACCAGAACCTGTAATAAACCATCCTGTTACAGGGAATCTTTGTATATCAGTTCGAAGGGAGCGCCGAAGAAAGTTAAGTAGCTCCTACCTACAGGAGCATCTTCCCTTTTTCGGGGATCGGTAAGAGGAAATGTGGTGTGAGGTCTGAGGTCAACGGTAATATGTAACCCTGCTTTAATGATAGTACTCTATTTCCATTAGGAGCTTCCCCCAGCTGAGCTAGGCTACTTCCCTAATGAAACTAATATAGCATAAATTAGGGAGGCCGTAGATGAAAGCCTCTTCAGTAAACTCTTTCCGCTTCCGCTTCTGAATCTGGATGGCGACTTTGGTTGGAGAAGAGAGTGTTTCAGTTACGGTTTAGGGCTAGTGAGTTACAGCCCGGTGTGGGCTTGCTTCCTCTGTTCACATCTTCTCAGGAATATAGAGAGTATAATCAATCTACTCTACTCTCGGGAATAGAGAGAGAATGAAATCAACTGGTGATCTTCTTCTTCCTAGTCTTCAAGACTAGTTCACTCCATCCGTCGAGAGATATCAATCTCCTTTAGCTTCCCACCTCTCCTAACTAAAAAGGTCTCGTAAAGGTTTTCCTTGGGCAACTAAAAACCATTGATCCGCTGGGAGTCACACCAAGAATTTTGTTACCTTAGCTTTACTTTAGTGTCTATGGGTGCGTATATGCCCTAGACCGTTTCGTTTATACCGGCTTCTTGGGTAAGATAGAAGAGAGAGATCTCGTTATGTGCCATGGCACTACCAACTCAGAGCGTGTGCCCTTAATTCTAGTTCTATCTCGTATGAGAAAGACCGGGTGCGAAATAATTTCTATTTTTTGAGTCGGAGTCCCATAACATCGTTAACCCGATTCACTTGATGTTCAACCGCCATGAGATCCACTCGGCTCATTGGCTTTGAGACCACAGAAAAAGCTAAGAAATAGCAAAGAGTGCGTTATGACCCGATCTGTCCTAAATCCTAAAGTCAAGAGAAAGAAATTCCCTTTCAACGTCCAGTTGTTCACCTCATTACAGGACTATGTCTTTCCCCTCCTAAGCCTAAGGTATGTGAAACTAACTAGCATGCTTTCGCTAGGAGATCTTTCCTTTCTCTTTTCTTTTTTTTCTTTTGCTTGATGAAAGACCCCGTTAGCCTTAACCCTTCTTTGGTTGTGATCGTCACCTCGTAACCAAAACCAAAGAAGCTAACTGCTTTCCCGGCGCACTTCCCTTCACTCGTATTTGACTTTCTTCTTCAACTAGTAGTAAAGTAAGGATAGTAGCAAGGAAAGGGAAAGAACTTGATTCACTCCTTCCTCTATCTATTTTAGATACTTTGATAGAAACTTCATTAACTATCAACTGAATCAAGAATTCTCGTATAATAGTGTCGAAAACACTGGTGTCGGATCAATGCCGAAGTAAACTCTATTTCCGGGAACCCCTTAGAAGTTCCTCCAAAGAGCGACTTGCTAACCCTAACAGAGGAATAGTCAGTACGGATATGCAACCCATAGGGCCGCTGGCCTGTTATGTTAGGGAGCACTCGTTGGCTAACTTTCTTTTACTTGGGTAAAGGTATTCTACTATGAGGAGGATGTTCCCAGGGAGTCGCTACTCGAAGTCTTGTCCAGTAACCATTCTGAGTGGGCGTGAGAGTAGAGAAGAAAAGGCAGTGGATTCACTATTAAATAGACTCCAAAGGGAGAAATAGACAACCAGAGAAGGCGGCATTGACGGCAGCAACTGGGTAGAGATTGGATCCATTCAAATTGGTCCATCCCCTTTTCGCTCCACCAGTTCCTAGTATTCGAGAATGACAAGAACGAGATTAAAAGGGTTTTGGCAGATAATAGGCCCTTCACAGTCAATGCTAACTTGGCAGAGGCGCAGCTCTATCACAGGAATGTAGGACCTTTTGATACTCCTACAGCCAGATGGTGAAGGGAGACCTACGAGAGCCAGTCCAATCATCGATGAGGTTGATACACCCACCTTAGAAACTGTGTTAGAGATGTATAGGCCGTCAGTAATTTGACTGTCTGGCCCGGAACCAGATCCGGATGGTAACGATGACTAAGCCTCTCAAAAGGAGTTCTTGGACTCTTTCACGTGGGATTACGACGAGATGCCCGGCTTGGATAGGAAGTTGATAGAGTATAGGCTTCTCATCAAGGAGGCTTGAAAGCCGTACAAGCAACCACTGAGAAGAATGGCTCCTGATATAATTCCTAAAGTCAAAGAAGAGGAATTCCTAAAAAGAAGAGGTAGAAAGGCTTCTCAGAGCCAGATTTATACGACCAACCAGGTATTTCGAATTTTCTATAATAGTGTATTTTTTCTTTTTATTTTTCTTTATAAGATTTAGAACTCTATAGTTACTACTGCCAGAACTGAACAAGGACCTTCTCTGATGACGCAACCTTCAAGAAGGGAATTCGGAATCATAAGACGACTTTGCAACAAAGAGAAAAAGAGTGTTTTCTCAGAAAAGAAAGAGAGATTGGCATTCCTCCGATCAGCATGAGAGCTCGATCCAGCTGAAAGCGATCCCTAAGAAAGTCCTTATAAATGGACTGCTCCTCTCTGTGCTCCGAGACCCTCTCCTTGCTCGAGGGAAGATGTGTGGTTCTCTGCTTCAGCCGCGGGCTGAACACAGGAATTCCAAGCAAAGAAAGATGATTCAGTGGAGTAATACACTGTGTGGGACGGAGTAAGGCCCATCGAAAGAAGAAAAGACTGCCTCTTTTCTGTCTTACATGGACTCCGGTCTCTCTACCTTCAGCGTGCCAAATCCCAATCTGCAACAGAGCGAGTAGCCTGGTCAACGAGTGCGAAGGGAGCTTTGGTTACGAATAAGGTTTTTCTATCGTAGGAAGTGTAGTTGCCAAAAGGCGAGTTGAACGAAGGGCCTAGGGAAGTCGGGATGAGAGATGAGAATACAAAATGATGGCACATTAAAAAAGAAAGAAAAGAAAAATGCTAATACACTCCTCTGCACCCGAACCATTCTAAGGTAAGAAACATAAGAAGAAGGCGAATAACTGACCCTAAACTACTTCTAGGAGAGAGAAAAGACTATCCCCACTATCCCTATACAAAAAATAATTACTCTAGAGTTTTTTACTACTACGAAAGTAAGAAAGGAAAGAATAGAAAGATATTCAAAAATGCCCTAACACCACTCTGACACCCGAACCATTCTTAAGACCACCAACAAAGTAAGTAGAGTAAGCCTCTTTTGCTTTGCTTCCAACGATCGACTTCTTTCTCTCTTCGAGTAGCCAAGCTCCCTATCCTGTGAAGAACAGGTAGCTACGAGTGAAACTCCGAGACTGCATTACCGGCTTTCCTTATTAGCTGCTTTCCTGCAGCAGAAGCTGCTTCACTTCTTAACGTTCCTTGGGTTCTTTCAGTCAAGCCCATCTGCGATTCTCTTCCGGTTTATCCCAATGATCCGGTTTCTGTTGAGCCTCTTCTCCCTACCGGTTTAGTACCATCGGTTAAGCATCTGAGTCTTCAACTCGAGTAATCTCCACGCCTCATCTCTTAATTACTTGATCAAGACGGTGCAATCGATTGAAGACCGGGGCCCGGCCATTACACATCCGAACATTCCCTGCGGGGCTAGCTCTTTACATCCCTTCCCGTTCGGGCGGTACGGCCAGTACCTCCCTCACTTATCTGAAAGTGAATGAAGGATCCTAAGTAATGAATTTCAAATCAAAAAAAACTTCTTGCTGATATAGTATATAGCCTTTTCCACTCCTGCTTCATCAGGCTGAACCAGCATTGCACCAATGCCCAGATCCTCAATCGATAGATACAAGACCAAAGACTTGCCTGGCTTCGGTGGGCAAAGCACAGGCGGATTAGTGAGATAAGTCTTGATCTTTTCGAAGGCCTCCTGGCACTCCTTATTCCATTTCTTCGGCTGGTTCTTCTTCAGCAATCGGAAGATAGGCTCACAGGTAATTGATAGCTTCGAAATAAAGCGGCTGATATACTGAATCTTTCCAATGAAACTCCTGATCAGCTTCTCAGTCTTTGGCGGCTCCATCTCCTGAATGGCTTTGATCTTATCTGGGTCTATTTCTATACCCTTCGGCCCCACGATGAATCCCAACAGCTTCCCTGAAGTAACCCCGAATACACATTTCTTGGGATTCAGTCTCAAATTGTACTTTCTCACTCTTGCCATGAACCTGTCTAGGGCCTCCACATGTTCTTCTTGCGTCTTAGTCATGATCACCATATCGTCAATGTAAACTTCCAAATCCTTATGGATCATATCATGAAAAAGAGTTGTTGCCATTCTCTGATAAGTTGCCCCAGCATTCTTCAGTCCAAAGGGCATCACCCTGTAGCAGAATGTTCCAAATTCAGTAATAAATGCTGTCTTCGCTTTATCCTCTAGTGCCATCAGAATCTGATTGCAGCCCGAAAACCCATCCATGATTGAATAACAGCCCATCCCTGCAGCGCTGTCTATCAGTACATCGATGTGTGGTAAAGGAAAATCATCTTTAGGCGACGCCTTGTTAAGATCTCTGTAATCTACGCACACTCGGACCCTTCCGTCCTTCTTCGGTACTGCTACGATATTAGCCAACCACTCCGGGTAATGTACCACTTCCAGGAATCCCACGTTGATCTGCTTGGTTATTTCTTCCTTGATCTTTTCTGCCCATTCCGGCCTAATTATCCTCCTTTTTCTGCTTGACCGGTTTCTTTGTCGGATCAGTCGGTATGAAGTGTTCAGCTATCGATCTGTCAATCCCTGGCATATCTTCATAACTCCAGGCTAAGGCTTCTTCATGCTTCTTCAGGCAGCTCTTCATATCTTCAAATACCTCGGTTTTCAAGTCTGATCCGATTTCTATATTTTTAGGGTTTTCGATTGTGCTTAAATTAAATTCAATGCGATGCAATGCATTAATGTCAAATATGCTCATGGTATGATCGATGCTACGCAAAGAATCGTCAGGAAAAAGATCAAACAAGTAAGCAAAGTTCACATCAATATTATTAAAAAGCAAAGGCAGTCCATTACAATTGTTCTCATTGTCAAATTCGTCTAAAACTAAAGTAAAATCAGAATCTGTCATCAGCTCCTCCTCGAAGGTCTGATCGATGCAATCTTTCACAGCTCTGAAAGCTTCCTCGGCTTCGTCCACCTCTGGCTCGGGCTCGATCATGGGCTCTGGCAGCTCTTCAGTCTCCATCTCTTTTCCCTCAGCAGCAGTCTTCTCAGCAGCCTGTTCGAAGATCTCTTGGCAGGCTTTCTCTAGAATCTCCTCAGCAATAGCTTCCTCGATCTTCTGCCGCACGGCCTCCTCTGCTGCAGATTCTGACTCTTCAGCCCCGATTCCCAGAAGTTCTTCAAAACCCTCTATGAGCTTCTCCCATGTCGGCTCAGAGCTTGGAGCTATAGCATTCTGGTAGTCTGACATAAAAACTTCCAGACCGGGGTAGACTTTGCCATTGTGCTCAAAAGTACCATATGCTTTTGGAGTAAAGAACCTCCTGTCAAGTCCCTCCTCAAATTTGGCTTCCTGGATATCATTCCATTCTTTCTTCCAGCCTACGAAGCCAAAGCCAGTCTTTTTCTTATGAGGCTTGCCCACTGGAAGAGGGACTTTCATCCCTTGGCCGTCCTTTCCCAAACCATCACCTGGCTTGTAGTTCATGAATTTCATCAATTGAGCACCTTTGTTGTTGGCATCCAGAACTGCTACCTGAAAACCGGTTAAAGGTATTCCTGCCTCCTCCGCTTCATCCAGCAAGGCCACTCCGGCCTCCTCCTGAGCACAGATAGTTACAATCTCATTCCCATATGGCAGCTTTATCTTTCTGTGAAGAGTTGATGGAACTCCTCCCAGAGGATGGAACCAAGGTCTTCCCAAAAGCATTGAAAAGGTAGCCGGAATATCCAGCACGGTGATCTCAACTACACTTTCAATAGGCCCCACTTGCACCTTAGCTCGGAAAGTGCCTTCCACACTCCTTTTTGTGTTGTCATAAGCTCGTATGATCGTTCCAGAGGGCTCCAAATCTTCAGCTTCTATCTTGAATTTCGACAATACTTTCAATGGGCAGACGTTCAAGGCAGACCCATCATCAATCATAATGTTCCTCGTCTCCCTGCCATTGACCTCTGCTTGTATAAAGAGTGGTTTGGTATGGTTCCTGCCTTCGGGTGGAAGGTCGTTGTCAGAAAAGGTAATTTCTAGTGGATATCTCTGCACCAGCGCAACCAAATCTTCCACTGTAGCATCTGTCGGCACACTCAGATTGGCCAAAGCTCTCAATAGGGCCCCTCTGTGTTCCTTGGAAGCCATTATCAAATCCCATACACTCACATTGGCCTTAGTCTTTTTTAGTTGTTTCAGGACCGCTTCTGAGTCTGTTCCGCCAGGTATTTCCGGATCTGTCTTCTTGTCAACTGTTCTCTTTTCTGATTCCGTCTTCTTTTCAGACCCTGTCCTCTTTTCAAGCTCTTTCTCTTTACCTTTCTCTGATACTACTTCTGTTCGCTTCTCTTTCTCTGTCACTGTTGTTCCACTGGCTTTCGAATCATCGGGCTTATATACTCGCCCACTCCTGGTTAGGTTCTGCACCGGTTCATCATCACTGCCACTATCACCCCAAACCTCCAAGGTGATCTGAGCAGAGTTCATCACTTCATCATCCTCCCACACCTCCACTGTGGTCTCAATCTCTACCTGGGTATCTCCCTTCTGAATTATCTCCAGGTCGCTCTCACTGCTACTTCCACCATCATCATTCCATACTTCAAGCATCATTAAACTTGAATTATCCTCCTCCTCTTCCCGTTCCAGCTTCTCCAGCACTTCCTCTTCAGACATGTATACCCCAATCATATAGATTGCCGGTGGGGGGTACGTAGGAAGTGGGTTGGTTCGCGTACTTGGATTAGCTCTGTCGGGGTCTGTTATCTTCCCCTGGTCGATTAAATCTTGAATCTCATGCTTTAACCGCTTGCAACTGTTTGTATCATGCCCTTTAGTCTGATGGAACTTGCAGAAGGCATTAACATTGAATGTTCTCGGTAACGGATCAGGCAAGGGCCTCGGATCCAGGGGCTGAAGCAAACCCGCATTCACTAATTTCTTCAGAACCTTTGACATGGGTTGCTTAAAGTTGGAGAACTTCCTCTCTCCGCTTCTCAAATTGTTCACGCTGGGCGCATTCCCGGATTTAACTGCACTTGAACCAGAAGCAGCTGCCTGTCTTTGAGAAGGTCCAGAATAACCACCTCGACCTCCACCACTGTTACTGCCCCTTGAATTGTACTTTTTCTCTTCACCCCACCTATAATATCTCATGCTCTTAGATCAATGGGAATGGGGGTAACCTATCCTCCAGTGAAGTCTGCCTATACATCAGTGAAGGTGGCCTATCTAGCAACATAAAAGGGAATAATCCTTTGCTCTTGGTTAGCGGGCTTTCTCCTACTGCTTGAGAAAGAACCATGAGGAAGACTAAGACTTCAAAGGGGCTGTGTTGATAGATCGACTTTTCAATTACACCGGGTGAAACACAACCTATCCGGGAATCTGGACCAGAACCCACTTTCACCATATCGAACTCGATAAACCCGACTCCTGAGAAAGAGAAATCCAATGAAACCATCCAGCAACTAGAGGTAACAAACCCTCCTTGTTGTGGAGCTGGCCGACGATTGGGCCCCGAAACATTTGGTTTGGAAGGAATGCTTTCACAAACGGTAGAAAGAGACCATGTTCGATACTCACCTAGATAGACAACCAGTCTTCACTTTCTTTTGGGCTTTCGTCTAAACTATAGGGCTACAGGATGAGGTTATTCAAGTAAGCTCTCTGACTACCTTTAGTCAAAAGACGTACTTGCACTGGGAAGGGCTTTTATGCGGACCAAAGCTGAGAGCAAAACAGGATAAAAAGCTTCCCTCAATTCATCAAAAAAACTGAGGTTGATTAAGAGCATGCCTAACTGAGATATTCTGATCAAAGCCATCAATATAAGGAAAACCCTCATCCGTGTTCAAAAATGGAATCTAATCCCTTCAACCAATCGATTCGACCCCGGAGAGCTGCTTTTGCTCGCCGCTGCTGCCTTCAATGACCGCTAGCAAGAAATCCTTGCCAACATCGGAAAAGTCTCGCTAGGCCAACTACCTTTTCTGGCTACGAGTCCGACTGCTGCTCTAAGAAAGTAAGTTTAGGCTCTCTTTTTTTGCTGCTCCCCTTCCTGGGGGGTAATTACCGTTAGCGTACAGCACCACTCGCCAGACTCGAACTTGCACATCCTGTCGAACAAAATATGGATTTTCCGTGCTTAGCTTCACGAATCTTAATGATTTAAAAGCTCTTCCGAAACCCTGGAAACTGGCTATTTTGAAGGTTTGAGGGAAGAAGACGGTGCTGCTATAGAATTAGAATACCTTCTTGTCGAAAGAACCACGGTTAGGATAGATGCCGCTCTCAAGTGGAATCAGTTTCAGTTGACTTTGCTGGTCTCATAGATAAAGAAGTTGTGGATCCCGTTAACGGAGTTCTATGTCTGGGTTTCGGTGAAAGAGAAAGAGGGTAGGCAAATCCCTAGTCGGAGTCTCTAAGGACCAAGTAACTTCATTAGTGTGGAGCTAGGCATGGTCAGCATAAAGTAGCGGTGTGACTTTCTTCTTGACTTGACTGCTAGACTGCTTTCCTTTGGCGGTATCTTTTGAGGTAGTACTAGGACCTGCTGGGCCTTCGACTGGGAACTTCCTTCTAGAAGCAAGTGTAGCAGGGGCACTTCCAGATGAAATTCTTTGTTTGGGAAAGAACCCTGAAATCTCCGACTTAAGCATAATATTTTACTACCTGCCCGAGAGCGTTCAATAAATTTCTCTTCCTCTATCTACCCTAGCCTCGATTCGGTCATGGGGCTTCCCTCTGCCAAGAATTGAGAGAGGTCGCTTTTACTCAGTACACAGATTCGGATTAGTCAAAATAGAACTAGGCGGATCAAGGTGCGGAAGGCAAGCAGCAAATCCAATCCTTTTAAAAGAGAACCTGAATCCCCTCTTTCTGCCCTACTTCATGCCAATCACTCTCCTTCCTTCCCCAAGAGCCAACCATGGCATTCTATGCATCTTCAGCTAGCTTTCCCCCTCCGCCTACTATCTAGCTGCAATCCTTCCCTTACCTTAACCCTAATCATGCTTAAGACATGGAATTGAATGCTTCTTTTCTATTTACTAAAGGGAAAAGAAGGAGGAGGGATTTTTTGGCAAAGCAAGACTGATTAGCTCGCCTAAGGGTCGTAGCGGAAGAATTCCTCATCTGCGAGCTATTGGGGATCTATTCTAAGGAAGGAATTCAAGTTTTTAAGTCCAAGTGAATCCATTTCTTTCCGCTAACCTAACCCCGGATTCGCCTCTAGGAGAACTTAAAGAATCCCAGTCTTGAAAGTCCGGCTTTCTTTCCCAGCAAAGCCAACCAACCAATTACCACAAATGTCTCTGCAAAGAAACTAACTAAAACAGAGCAAAACAATAAGCCCAGGGACAACCTTTATTTAGCACATCCATCCGTGTTCAATTTGACACCCGAACTAGGATAGGAGGATTCCATAAAATACAATACAACGCCTAAGCGGAAGTTGTTGCTGCACCTTTATACTAACCTGGCCTCAGATATTGTTTGGTAGACCTCACGGCCATAAGCAATGATAACAGCAGATGTGTCATAGGCATAGGGAACTGCATTCTGAGGTTGAAATAGCTCAAAGTTCCGCCCCTTCCCTTATTCAGCAGAGTGGTGCTCACTTACCCGGTAAAGGCAGAGAGATAGGAAGGATCCCCTCGGCCCCGGATTCTCCCCACTCAAAGACACCATCACAGCCCAACTCCAACACATGCAAATAAGGCTCGACGTACGGACTATACTTTTACAATAGAATACCTGGAATCTCAAAGCAGCACCAAGGCTGAGGAAAAGGAGAGAACGAACGAAGAAAGGAAAGGGTTTCGATATGTCACATTTCCAGAATCGGAATATCCCGAATCGTGAAAAAAAAGAAAGAAGGTGAATTACCGGGGACTGAAGGAATTGTTTTGTTATTTAGGAAACCATAAGGAGGATGGGAAAGCTTATATGACTAGTAGATAAAGAGTAGTGAAAGGATTGAAACAAAAGAGAAGGTACTATCGATCAAACTAGATCGATAGCAGCATGTCCAAAATTGACAACATTGCTAAAAAGAATTCAAAGAAGACGGTTCAAAGCAGTCAGCTCCTCCTTAGCAACTCGAGCGTCTTCTTTCCAGCTTTCGAAGCCCTGGCCCTGTGGCTTTTTTCCTCCAATCGAACCGAAGGAAGTTGACTTCTTCTTGAGTTCTTCGATCTCTCGCTTCAGATCACCGCTTCGAAAAGCTAACGTCCTCCGTCCTCATCTTTGCTTCGGCGCGATCGAAGACCTCCTCAGCTATCCTCCCTCTTGGACTGCGGAAAGAGCAATCTCAGCTTGCAAGAATTCGTCAACAGACTTGTCCGTTTCCAGCTGAATAGAGGACAAGAGCGATTCAGCCGCCGATTGCAGATTTCAGCCAGCCTCGTCTTGTTCTGCGGCTCAGTTGCCATCTCTCGAGCGAAAGAGGAGTGTGTGCGGATTTTCTGCGCATAAGTCGGGATATACTGGAGGCGTGCAACAATCGGCTGATCAGACAGAGGGGTGAGATTGAAGCTCAGTCTTGTATAGACGTATGGTATGGTGGAATCCCGACATGGGCGAGTAGTCTCGGAACGGGGTCGATCTGGTATATAGGCCACTAAACCAATCATCATATCTTCTTCCGCTTTACAATCCAAACTCATTTCAATCTTTTTTATTCCAAAGAAAGCTTCAGTCATTATGTATTGAACACTTATCTTTCTTTCACTATTCCCACCTAGGCTCCCGGCTTAGGTTGCTTGGTCTACCATCTGAGCTACATCCCCTTGTGCACCATGTTGATAGGAATCGGCAAAGACCTTCTTGTATCAAAAGCCTTTGTAGCACTAGTGGTACACAGAAGTGGGGTACTTTTCATCATCTCATTACTTAGACTTGACTACAGGAATGGCAGGAGAAGGATAGGGTGGGATTCAGTCTTTATTCGATTCAAGCTAACATACCGCACTAGTGAAGTAAGCAATTCAGTCAGCTTGTCCAACTCTCAGGAACCAGGGATAGCTAGACTCAAAGACCTTGGGAACTGGTAGCGAAGAGGATTGATGGGTCGACCTTCTCTAGTATGGTCCGTCCTGTTGAGGATTTTGATCGGATGTATTCGTTTGTGAATACTGTAGCTGAAAGGTTACCAGTTTTGATCAGACGGTACACCCCCTGGATAGCCAGTATTCCCCTTAGTCAAGGGATTACTTGGGAACCAACTTGGAAGGCCTTACCGTCTTGTAGCCAGTTAACAAAGAAGCTACGAAAGGATGGTATCTCTCTCCCTTTAGCGAAAGCTAAGTCCTGTTTCAATGTCTTCCCATATGAGCTTTCTGCCTTTGTTCATGTGAGGGGAGAACATTCCTAAGTCTGTCTCGTTGGGAAAACCCTTTCTCATGTGATTGGTTCAGGTGTTGTAAGTAAAGCAATATCCCTTTCCTACTGGTTCCCATCTTGATTTATCGTATAGTAAGAGTCTATTTTATTCTTTTCTTGTTCCAGTTTTGTTTGAGAAAGAAGTTCGATACAGCTTTGCACACATCATGTTTGATGATTCCCCAACAGACCTGACAAAAAAAAGTGGGCATTAAATCCGTCCGGACCGGGGGCTTTCTCAGGGTGAAAACTCAGCACAACCTTCTCGATTTCATCCGCCGTGACCTGTCGAATTAATCCTAGCTACTGATCCTCAGTAAGGACTCTCTAAAACTGAAAATGGCTGTTCACATTGCAGGATCTGATCTGTCCCAAGATGTTTTGGAGATGAGAAAGCCTTGATGCTAGTCTCCCCATTAACCATGTGGCCTTTATCATCTTTAATGGAACGCAAAGTCTTTCGGGCTCTTCTTTCGGGTAAGGCAGCTCATATAGTTCTTGTCTTTCTATCTCCATTTTTCCAGGACCCGAGATTTCTGTCTCATAAGAGACTCCTCCGCGTCAAGCATTGCATTAAGTTCATATAGTTTTCGAGTTTCATCCATCGCTGCTTGCTCATTTCCTTGGTCCTTCGCAAGAATGGATCTCGTACAGCTCATCTTTAAGGACGTTGATTCTTTCATATATTTTGCCAAAGGTGGTAACGTTCTAACTTTTCAGCGCCTCTTTGACCGCTTTAAACTTTTGGACCACTTGGAACATGGAGTTGCCCTCAACCCGAATATTCCACGCTTGCTCCACAGTTCGGAGAAAGGAGGGATGATTAGACTGCGTATTAATATTAATCATCTGCATCTCGCCTTCCGTGAATAGTCGGGACATTGAGGAATATCCAGAAAGGCATTTAGGGAATCGCTCTGATTCTATCTCTGTTCGTTCGGTTTGAAGAAAGGAAGGATCGAAAAGAATCGATCTTTCTTTTAGTTGTGGAATCTGTCTTTGATTGATCAATGTGTAATATTCCGAATCCTCATTACTAATGGAATCGAAATGATCTCTGGCTCTGGATTGAGCAGAAGATCCCTTGAATTGGCTAGAATTCCTTCCTTGAACGAAACTAGATTTTGTGGAATCATATTGAATATTTGACGATATATTCCGTGCCTTGGGAAAAAACCGATCCTTGTTTACCAACCTTGTCTAACCAAATCCAATTTTCTCTCGATATGTTCCTCAAAAAATCCGATTCGTGCAGATTATTCCCCCAACTAACGAAGAGATCTTGGCGGAATTGCCACATATGAAATTGAGCACAATTTTGCAAAGAAATAGCCCAC
>CATIWJ010247793.1:0-14421 GCA_949640765.1 Croton laevigatus | reverse complement strand
CTAATGTTTCTTCTATAGTTTATGCTAGGGAATCAAACTGAAACTCACTTCAGCTAAAGTTAAATGCCTGTGACCCATTGATCAATCTTTCTTGTGTAAGATGCATCACCCGAAGCAATTTTTCAAACAATTTTTGTTTTTGCTCTATCTGGTCCTTAAGTTCTTCAAAATACAAATAAAAAGGAAAAGAAAAGTCCATCAATTTTCCTGGTTATACCGAGTTCGTGCCAGGGTTTTCAATGTCCAGCTACGGCTGCTTAAACTCATGTGTACATGCTGCATCAGGTTAGTTCTTGAATGCGATTTTCGATATTAGAACCAATTGTTCTGTTTTATATTTCTAAGGGAAGTCAGAGAACAATTTGGTTGCAGAAAAATCAGAGCAATTGTTTTGGTTGGAAAGAATTCTTGTCGCTACATCTCAAATGTTGAAACTTCCATTCTGTTTAAAAACATGATTGTTTTTAAATTAACATAATTGTGGTCATTATAAATATATAAAAGAAAAAATTCAAGCTATTGAATGTGTACACTTTTGTGCTAAATATGGCACAGTTACGCCAAACCGTAATAGTACACACTAACACAAATAAATTAAAATTTACAATTTTACATATATATATATATATATATATATATATATATATATATACTACCTTCGTTCCAAAATTATTGAGAGTTTTACTATTTATTTTCTTTTTTTCATATAATTTTCTTTCCATTCTACCATAAAAAGTAGTCAACTCACATTCATTCATTAATAAAGTGGACCCCACATGCACTAAAAACAAATTACATTCGCTACAAGACAAAAGGTAAAATCGTCCTACTTTAACTAAAAATACTAAAAGTCTCATTTATTCTAGAATAACGATTTGTCCTAAAGTCTAATTAAAATTGAAACGGAGGTAATATATATATATATATATATATATATATATATATATATAAACCACGGAGTATTTTTGATGGGTCATAACTATGGGTGACACTTTTAAGACATAGTCACATCCAAACTAATTCCTGTTCGAGCCGGATAGGTCCCTTTCGGAAGGTAAAACTCTCTGCTCATGTTTTAAACCACTACATGCATAAGAGTGATTTGAACCCCCCTCCTGCGCACGACGATCTCACTTAGGCAAGGAAAGCCCCTTATAATTCTCACATGTACCTTGACAAATGACCTTTGGCTCAAATGGTTACAGTAATGCACCTTTTTCGCCTGAGATCAGAGATTCGAATCCTAATAATTTAACTAAAAAATTTAATTTGACGTTTGAAAAAAACTCACATGCTCCATGGGTTCAACACTTTGAACGATCATAAACTTAGAAATAAAATAAACACATGTATGTGTTCTTTATTTATAATTATGCTTATTTATATTCAAGTAATTATCATTATTTTATTTTAATTTAATTTTGGAGTTTAATGAGCAATTATAGTACTGGCTATGGTACTGATGTTGTGGCAAAATTGTTGTTTTGTGTCCTTTTTATTTTTATTTAATTTATACAAAGTGAATTATTCAAAATATACGAATCTAATAGTGCATTAGTAAGAATGTATATTGAATTTTTCATGATACTTTATTATTCAATTAAAATTTAAAAAATAAAATAAAATTCTAAAAATTTTAATTTTGTGGGAGTATAATGAAATTTTTATGATTTACATGAAGTAACAAATATTTTAAGATTTTTCTTTGTAACATTATTAGGAGTAGCAATGAAATTTTTAATTTTCAAAAACTAAATTTAAGTTTTCAAGTATCGAAATGAAACAGTTAATTTTTTACAAACTTCATTGCAATTTACCGTTTATTTGAAAAAAAAAATGAGACTAATTAATCAATATCTTTAGTTGAGTGTAAAAATATAGGTGCAATTTGGAAGAAATAATAGTAAATTTCAGGTGGAACATAATTTCTTTAACTACTATACTATACGGTCTAAATATTTGTAGGGAAGAATTGTAAGTTTTTCACTTTTAATAAACAATGGTTAAATAATCTTAAAAAACAATTGTTAAATTAATATATAAATTCCTTTATTTCCTAAAAGTTATTTTTCGCCATATTTCAATTCCAATTTAAGTCTTTGTTTACACCATAAATTCAGTTTTTAGGTTTAATTTTTTTTTTTCCGTTTAGTTACTCTCAAGATATTTAAACTTGGGACCTTTGGTCTTTGATGACATTATTTCACTGCTAGGCCAACTCCTTGGATTTACTTTTTAGGTTTAATTTAATTATAGAAAAATACATATCTAGCATCTCTTTAAATTTTTACTTTTTTATATAAAAATATTCTCTTTTATTTTTTTTTTTACAAAACTAACTACTTTTTGAAGATTTTTTTGACAAAAATAACTGTCCACCGTAATTATTATTTTACAACCCTATGCACTCCCTCACTAGAATCACTCAATCATCGCTCATTCTCAAGCAACTTTGCTGTTCTCGCCAACCGCAATCTAACCCATAGGCGGAATTATTTTGAGTCAAGGGTAGGTATTCGCCCATATTATATAAAATAAAATTATTAAAATAATATTAATTCAACATAAATTCTTTAGTATTGTAATAGTAAAAAAATTATTTTTTGAGCCTTCAATTCTCTATAATATTATTATCAATAAATTTTTTATTTAGTTTTGTTGTTTGTTTCTATTATGTTTCTAATTTCTACTTAGTATCGTGTTCATTTTTTTTTATTAATAGAATCTAATAAGATTATGATAGTTTTTTTTTATTATATATATTTTTTTAAACCAGTTTCATTATATTTAATTTTTAGATATTTATTATTTTAATATATTAACTTCTATATTTTTAATTTTTACTAAATATCTTTATTTTTTTTCTATTAATAAAAACAAATAATATTATGATAGTTTTTTATTATATATTTTTTTTAAACTCATTTTCATTATATATTTAATTTTAGATATTTATTATTTTAATATATTATTAAAAATTATTATTTTAATGTAATTTAGAAATATTTAGAAATAAAATATTAAAGATTTTATTTTTCTATTCTACTTATTTAATTTTTTTATAATTAAATAATATAATAGAATTTTAGATCAAAATATTTTTTTTTCAATTTCATTTTTATTTATATATTTCTTTTTATTTTCTCCACTTCTCTATTATTTTTTAATTGTTATATTAATTTTATTTTTATTTTTTAATAGAATTCTAATGAGTGTTTGAAAATAATCTAAAAAATTAAAATTTTAATGCAAGAAAAATAATTTTTACTAATTAAAATTAAAAATTATTCAATTATAGTTATTATTGATATATTAAAATAAACCATAAAATAACTAATATATATTTTGTATATTTTAGGGATATTATAAAAAACTCCTTATGTTTTTACCATATCGACAAAAACATTCCTATCTTTTTTTTCCAATAAAAAAAAATCCTCATTTTATATTTCTGTTGACATTTTCCTCCTTCTGTCTATTTTTTCTATTAAAATAACGGTTGAAAGATAAAAATGTAATTTTATAGAATATTTTAAAAAACACAAGAAATGAAGGACCAAAATGTAAGTTCATCATCTTCTTCCTTGGTAACCGGCAGAGGAATATTCCGGTCACCGAAAAACCTCAAACTCGTTGGATTTCAAATCCAGCACATCAACAGATTCGTAAACTACAAAAAGTTCAAAAACACAATTACATTTAATAGATTTCGCTCAAGCTTGCCAGAATTTAGTAAAAACAGTCCGAACCTTTTCTGAAAAATACTCTATTGGAAATCCTCAACCAACCAACACAAACTTTGTATCAAATTAAAGTAAAGGAGATGAGGATTCGAAATATACCTAAATCGGAGTCAGAGAATGACTGGAAGCCATCAAAAATGTCGTCGCAAAATTTTGACCGTTGAATACGTTTTCCATTCCGGCCGCAGATCGGTGGCAAGCTCTGCGTCATTTGAAAGCTCTCGCCATAAGGAGTCTGAATCTGCCCTCATTTTCATCGTCAGACCACTGGTGGAGCCGGAAATCTCATCGACAGTCCAATCATTCTCTCTCTGCTTTTCAATTTCTCTCTCTACTGATCTCTCTCCCACTCTCTCGATCGGTTACCAAAGATGAAGAAGAATGTGTTGGTGACGGTGGTTGAGAATAGTCAGAGAACAGAGAGAACGACGATTGAGAATACGACGGCCATGAATATGAAGCAGAAGAAGAAAAGAGGAAGAAGAATAGAATTTTAAGGTAAAAATGCAAAACGGTCCTTCATTTTTTGTGTTTTTCAAAATGGCCCGTAAAATTACATTTTGATTATTCAACCGTTATTTTAACATATAAATAGATAGAAGGAGGAAAATATCAACGGAAATATAAAATAGAAAATTTTTTTGTTGGAAAAAAAAAGACAGGAAGATTTTTGTCGATATGATAAAAACATAGGGAGTTTTTTTATAATATCTCTATAATTTTTAATTTTTCTCTATATTATAGGGATATTATAAAAATTATTATATACTGTATATATGAAATATTTTCTACTATGTAAACATTAAAAAATAAAAAATACTTTCTATTTTTATTAAAATATAAAAGTAAGACTTACTTTTAAATTAAAAAATTTAAGATGAGCCATTCATTTTGAAACAAAACAAGAAAATATTTCTTCTATTATGTTCTCTAAACAATTGTCAACCTAAATTAAGTTTTAATCTTATTTAATTATGTTCAAAGTATATATATATATATATATATATATATATATATATATATATATATTCCAAATTTAACCTACTGTATACATCCACTCACCCTCAATATTTTAAAATAAAAATAATGACAAGAGGTAAAACCTTGAGTTGAAATATTTAAAAAAAAAAACTCTTTTTTTGTTGGTTGAGAAATGCAAGTCATTAATTTTTAAAATTATTTTATTTTAATTTTGCAATAAACAATGATAATATTTTTATAAAATAATTAATTTTATTTAATTATATAAATCTAGAAAAAGTAAAAAACCATGATAATAATTATTCTTATTCATTACTAAGAAATATGTAAATTTTATTTTTAAAATACAAATAAAAAAACTTATTTAAATTTCATCAATCCAATAACTGTCATTATTAATTTTTTTCTTCCATTAAGTACGGTAATTGTGGACTAAAATATATTTATTGAACTAAAAGATGAAAATTTATTATCTATTTTTATTCTTTCAATTATTTATTTTTAACGCTGTTATTTTTAGAGTAACTTTTAGCAGGCTCTATTTTATAATTTATAATTACTATATCATCTTTAACCCTTAAACCATCTTATAAAACTACCATTATTTATAATAACAAAAGCTACCTTGAAAATAAAGGCACCCAATAATAATTTTTTCTTACTCGCTTTAATTTAATTAATTTACTTATTAAATGTTTTGGTATTTAATAGAATATTTGATAAAATAAAATATATTCTTTTTCAAAGAAAAAAATTCTTTTTAAATGTTTCAGTTTGAGGTAATTATATTTATTATTAAAATTTATTAATAAAATAATTTTTTATTTTATGTAAACACGTATATTAACCTTTTTTAGGTTAATTAGCTTGAGTAGTCAAATTGCATGTAGGATTTTTTTTAAAATAATAAATTAAATTTGATATCTTACATGTTAAAATATATCAAAATATAAAACGAATTAAATTTAACTTAATTGAACATTGAAGTCGAATAGGCTATGATAGTATGCAAATCCAACATGTTTTTTGTTTCTAATTTTGCGCTTATTTAATATTTCTTATGCTTAATTGTGGGATTTTACTTAGTTTTTTTTATCTTGATTAGGAATTGTTGGATTTGACAAAAAAAAGGAAGCAAAAGAAGCATAATTGATCGAAATTTGGAACATTTGGCATGAAGCTAGAAACCATTAGGACGTTTTTGATGCTGCCAGCAGTTAGCCAATGGGCAAGGCTAATGGACAGGGTACGAGATGCGAATTGAAATCAATTGGGGCCGCTGGCCCACTTTACCATCTGACGTTTTAAATTAAAGGGTAGGAAAAAGAACTAAATAGTTTTTATTGGACACTTTTATTATATTATTGTTTGCCTTAGTTTTAAACATTATATAAGTGTGTTTTTGGTCTTTTAGGAGGAATTCTGAAACAGCCTCCTCATAGTTACATTTTTTTAGTTTATTTTTCTATATTCTTTACGTTTTCTCTATTACCATTCAAGACTAAACTCATCCCTTCAGCCAAGGTTAATTCGAAGTCGATTTTCTTCATGTCTGTGAGATCTTAATGCTCTTTTATCTTTACTTTTTAATTTCTATTGCATTCATATTTTTACTGCAACTTATTGGGAAAATATCCTTAATGTATTTTATTAGTTGATTGATTTGGCCAGTTGATTAATTGATATGATGCATATAGGTAATCAATGAGATTAAATCCATAATTATTTAGTCGAATTGATGCAAGTAGCGATTGGTATAACTTGAATGTGACCAAACTTTTGGGTTATATTAAGTAATTGTATGATCTAGTTTAAATGGATTCTCGTAAAATTTGTTAATTAGGGCAATATCTTTTATTATTCATTGCAATTGACATATTAAATCCTTCGTCGTACTTAGAGTTGTTTGTTAGTTAAGAGTTATTATTAGATAATATCTTAATAATCTATTAAGTATGGAAAGATTGGTTGGATCGACATTCTTTCTGACTATAACTTATCTGTGATTTGATATTATTAAGTTATCTTAGAGTCAATTATCAGACGTAAGAATTTTGTATTGAGAATTATACATTTGGCTGTATTTATTCCCATTGCTTTCAATTGCCGCGTTTCTTTGATTTTGTTTATCTTTGTTCAATTCACAAACCCTCTTTTCTATTCTAGCACTTTACGAATAAACTTGACGATCGACCCTGCTCATCACTGTGGGATCGACCCTGCTCATCACTGTTTACAAATCTTTATATTAGGTTAATTTATTTTTTGTGGTTTCGACAACCATCAGGCTAATTATCAATATGTGTTGCCTTGAATTCGTTTTGAGTGTATGAGACTATGGTTGTAGATACTTTTTAAAATAAATTTATGATGAAAAAATAATAAATATAATTAAATCATTTTACAGTGATTTAGAACTATATTCAGCTCTTAACTTCAATGTAAATCAGATATGTAGGCAAGTTTATTGTTTAATCCTAGGTTGCGGGTGCAACAAACTCAAAAGAACCTTCTTTTTCTTTTTATATTTATTCAGTTTTCTTTTTTTGTGTTTATTTCTAGTTTAAGATCACATATCGTCTGGTTTATATTCAATTTATTGTTATTTTTTTCCTTTTTACAAGTAGTTTACAGTCTGCTGACTTTCTGTTTATTGATCCATTATTTCTATTTTTACGATGTTTTTATCGATTGTTTCATTGCAGGAACAAATCTATGGTCAAATTTGAGCCAAATTGCATTCAACCAAGTAATGAGGTATTTCAAATCTATGATTTGTGGTTAATTTTTCACCCTTATTCTTCCTTTTGAGCTAATTTTCCTTTATTTTCTTGCTTTATTTTGATTATGAATTATTTATTTATTTATCATTAACAACTAGGACTTCCCTTTAAAATTAATTCTTATTTATATACTTTTCGCCCCACATCTAAAAATTTAATCTATAAATCCAATTTATTCAAAATTAGTATTTTTTTTAAAAGTTATAGTCATTCGTTTTCATAAAATCCACTTTTGAACTCATATCTATTTCACTAAGAGAAAACTGCTCGACCATTATTTGATAATTTCGCTCCATGTCTTTAAGATAATCATCCATTTAGCTCAATAATTGACAAGCACTTGTTAGCTTAGTAATCGATCCCTCCTGTAACTGTCAATTACATTCCAGTTTAGTAACCAACCACTAGTCAAAAACTGATATTCCATATGTACATGTGTTGGTCCCGTGGCAACTAAGAGGGGGGTGAATTAGTGGCATTCTAAAAAATTTAAGCGGAAATTAGGTGGTTTGAATAGAAGAATTTTATAGTGGTTTGGCTATAATCTCGAGCCTACGTCCACTTCTCCAATCCTAGAAAGGAATTGGATTCCACTAAATACCAATGGAATTACAATGAGGTTTTAGGAAGTTTACCTCAAACTTAGAATTTATAGCTAACTCACAACTATTACAACAAATGTTGGATTTAAGGATTATCAAACAAACACAAACAAAAGAGATTAATTTGAATGGAAATATAGGTATTTTTTAAGGTTATAAGTGCAGCATCAGTTGTAATTTTACTGATACAGAATGAAGGTATTTATACCCAAAAATTCAGAATATGGCCGTTTGAAGAGTATAAAAAAAAGCAATTTTTTTTGGACATATAGCAGGGTCGCGACCGCGACATATCCAAAAAGTCTGAAAAGGCTAAGAATATTCTCTGTTCTGTTTGGCAGCATCTTATTTGTCGCCCAATCATTCACTGGCATTTGTCTGGTCGCGACCGAGACTTAACACATGTATATCAATGACTCTTTTAAATTTGAAAGTTTCGGGCGAGACTCTGATGCGACTTGGAGTCGTGAGTAGTTCAGAGACTTCACAAATTTTTTCCCTGTTGAGTCGCGACCGCGAGCCTTAAGTAGCGACCGAGACTCTTGTGCTGAGGCTGAGTAGCGACCGAGACTTCGATGAGACACAGAGTAGCGACCATTCTAGTAGCTTCATAAAATTTTTGATCTGTTGAGTCGCGACTGCGAGCCACTCAGTCTCGACCGTGACTCATGTGCTGAGGCTAAGTCGCACCTAGAGACATGAGGGTCGCGACCACTTCAAAGACTGAAGAATTTGTCCTTGCTTAGTCGAAAGCGTGACACATTGGTCGCGGGCGTGACCCTGTTGCAGTGTTGCTACATTGCTATTTTTCATTTGAGTCTTAACTTGGATTGCTTTGGTATGATGAGTATTAACTGATAAAATATTAAAACACTTAAAACAACATTAGTAACTTCACAAAATCAAGTATAAGTTGGTCAAACAATCAAAATAAAGAATTTTGGAACCTAGGCACAACAATCTCCCCCTTTTTGATTTTTTGACAAACGTACTGGAACCTAGGCACAACAATCTCCCCCTTTTTGATTTTTTGACAAACGTACTTGATGTTGTGATTAAAAATAATAATGCAACTTATGAATGATGTATGTTTTAAGTTAAATTGAGATTTTAGTTCAATTTTTGCTCCCCCTTACTTGATGCATAGGTTTTAAGAAATGTAATCAATCAAACAAATTGTACAACTTATAAACACAATAATCATCACAAGTTCTTTCTCCCCCTTTTGGCAAAAAGATTAAAAAGGAAAAAATATTTATTTAAAAAGGAAAAATTTGGACAAAGAAATAACATTCATTTCATTAAAAGAAAACATTACAAGCATAAAATTAAGAACAACAACTGAAAACTAAAGATAATAAAAAAAATGCAAAAGAACATCAGTCGGGTAGATGAATTCCTTTCCCCTTTTCTGCAGCACGGCTAGCTCTCTCTTGGAGAGTGAATTGTTGCTCAATAGGCAAGGAATCGGTAGATGAAGAAGAGGAAGATGGTGTTCTAGGCAAGGGAGGCACAGATGGACCGGCTCCACTAGAGGGTGGAATCGAAGGATCACCATTTTCGTCATTCGATTCTGAAGTGGATGAGCAGCTCACTTGAAATTTACGACAGAGTGCCTTGAGCCATTTTTTAATATTCTTGAGTCTATGCTTATCCTTTTTAGTTTTGGGAGAAGGAAGAGAGGTAGGAGTTGAATGTCTTCGGTTTTAGACCTTTTGGAGGGTCTAGAAGAAGGGTGTTGCAGAGATTCTTGTGGTTCTTCAGGTTATGCTTGAGCTCCATCTTTAGGTTTACCGGAAGAGGGTTTATTTCCTTGAAAGATATGGCGTCTTTGAGAGAGAATTTTGGAATCAATGGTAAGGTAGATAATGTCAATAACGGCGGTATTTTCAATTTTGATGTCTTTCTCATAGAAGGATTGAATTATAGGGTCCCTAAAAATGTTGTTGATGACCCGGGAAGCTAGATAAGTAAGGATGTGATGAACATAGGGAGTCATCTTCTTGTTTTTTTTAAACGTCAAGAAGATGAGAGACAAGCACGGTTGCACCGCAATAAGGAGTAGCGGTGCGAGCACAATGAAGGATTAGAAGATCCTTTTTGGGTACTTTATTTCTTATTTCCTTGGCTAGAATAGAGTAGGAGATAGATTGATAGAGTAGCCAATATTGTAAGGTAGAAAAAGCGAAGGCTTTAGTAGTTTTTGGATTATGAACTTGGTCCACCGAGATAGCTTGCCAAGTTTTAATTTGGCCTTAAAGTGGAATGTCGTTTGTTTTGGTGATATTGCCTTGGGAGAGATTGAAAATTTTTGCAATTTGCTCCCTAGTAATGGTGTAAAGGGCACCAAAGGCTTTGAAGGAGATGGATTGAATGGTAGCCTTTTGGTGTCTTTCGTTTAGATTGAATGTTGGTGTGATGAAGGCTAGAACTTCGCAAGCTAGGGTTTTGTATGAAGTGGGAGCAAGGTAGGCAATGTTAAGAAGAGAAGCATTAGTGAGAAGAGTGGTTACCTCATCATGAACTCATAGATTTACCATAGTTTGATCATTGAGGGTTCGAATAGGATGGAAATTTTTGGCATAATGTGCTTGAAAGAGGTTTCTTTCATGCTTGGTGAGACTATTAAGAGCCTGATTTGGAAGAAGAACAGAAACTCTCAATCTTGGAGCCATTGTTGCAAGAGGAAGAAGAAAGATGAAGAAACTTTGAAATTCTTGGAGAAAATTTGAATTCTTAAAGTTGAGAGAAGGGAGAGTGATTTGAGATGTGAAAAATGATAGGGAAAGGCCGAAATTTATAGGGAAAAATAGAGGAATAACCATTGGGGAGAAGATAAATGGTATTGATGACAGATTTGAAAAATCGAGAAAGCTGCAGATTCTGATACGGTGTCGCGACCGCGACTCCTGAAAATGAGACGGTCAAAAGAGTTATAACAGTCTGAAAATTGAGTAAAAAATGCGTGAAAAGATGAAAGTTTGAACGGTCAAAATATTTTGAAACTTGTGTCGCGACCGAGACTACATGAGTAGCGACCGCAACACAGTAAAATCAATATTCAGAAATTATAATCGAGTCGCGACCGAGACCCATAAGTCTCGATTGCGACACAGGAGCTGGAAACTTAAAATCATATAGAACAAATTTGTCGCGACTGCTACTATATGGTGGTGACCACGACCCAGTTACAGGTAAAAAAATGCAGCAGAAAAAGATCTCAGCAGGGGAGTTTAAAAATTCTTTTTAGCACAATAATTTTGCGTTCATTTTCAAATCAGTCATTGTTAATCATGCATGAACATGCTTACTACTTAAAAATAAAAAGTTTGAGTTAGAGAGACGTACCATTGATCATTCCTAATCTTAAAATGATAAAATTTTGTTTTTCTTCATTAAGTGGCTTTGTGAAAATATCCGCCAACTGGTTATCCGTCTCCACGAACTCCAAGCAAACATTACCACATTGTACATGATAACGAATGAAATGATGCCTAACATATATATGCTTAGTTCTAGAATGGTTTATTGGGTTTCTAGAAATATTAATGGCACTAGTGTTATCACACCTAATGGGTATTTGGTCTCATTCTATACCAAAGTCATGCAATTGTTGTTTAATCCATAATATTTGAGCACAACAAGTGCCGGCTGCTATATACTCCTCTTCCGCGGTAGATAGAGCAACGGATGTTTGTTTCTTGCTAAACCAAGAGACTAAACATTCACCTAGGAGATGGCATGTTTCGGAGGTACATTTTCTATCTAAAAGGCTTCCGGCATAATCCGCATCGGAATAGCCAACTAGTTCAATGCATGTATTTTTTGGATACCATAAACCTAAATTCAATGTGCCACGTAAATATTTCGAAATTCTTTTCACCGCATGCAAATGTGATTCTTTTGGACATGCTTGAAAACGTGCACACAAGCAAACAATAAACATTATGTCGGGTTAAGAGGCAGTTAAGTAAAGAAGTGATCCGATCATACCTCTAAATAGTTTTTTACTAATAGGTGTACCCGATTCATTTTTATCTAGCTTGGTGGTTGTGCTAATTGGAGTCTTGCTACTCATTTCCCAAATTTCTTGAAAAGCTCTTTTGTGTATTTTGCTTGATTTATGAAAATGCCATCTTTGGTTTGCTTAATTTGTAATCCAAGAAAGAATTTGAGTTCACCCATAAGGCTCATCTCAAATTCACTAGTCATTTGCTTACTAAACTTATCACACAAAGATTTATTAGTAGCACCAAAAATAATATCATCAACATAAATTTGTACTACAAGTAAGTCATGCTTATGCTTATGAATAAAAAGTGTAGTGTCAACTTTGCCCTTTTCAAAACCATTCTTAATTAAAAAAGAACTAAGTCTTTCATACCAAGCTCTAGGAGCTTGTTTAAGACCATAAAGAGCTTTTTTTAATTTAAAAACATGATTTGGAAGTTGGTGATGTTCAAAACCTGGAGGTTGTTCAACATACACCTATTCTTTAATGAAACCATTTAAGAAAGCACTTTTAACATCCATTTGAAAAAGTTTAAAATTCACGTGGCATGCAAATGCAAGTAAAATTCTAATGGCTTCCAATCTAGCAACGGAGGTAAATGTTTCATCGAAATCAATACCCTCTTCTTGATTGTAGTCTTTAGCAACAAACCTAGCCTTGTTTCTAGTAATGACACCCTTTTTTATCAAGTTTATTTCTAAAGACCCACTTGGTGCCAATAATAGAATGACTTGAAGGTATTAGAACTAGTTCCCAAACCTTATTTCTTTCAAATTGATTGAGTTCCTCTTGCATTGCAAGGACCCAATTTTCATCACCTAAGGCTTCTTCAACGGTCTTAGGTTCAATTTGAGATATGAAAGCTGAATGATTAAAAGAGAAATGAGTACTTACACCTTTTGAGACATCTCTAATGATTAATTCTTTTGGATGATCCTTTTTGAATTGTCAATCCTTGGGTAATTCCTCATTTTCATCATCATTGGCTTCTTGTATTTCGTCACTTAGCTCCCCCTCAACAATTACTTCCTATTTTCCTTTGTCCTCTCTTAGATTGAGTTGTTGTTATGAGCTTTGAGGTTGGTCTTTATTCAAGGAGAACTTTTCAAATTCATCTACAAAATCAAAAGAGATACATTTCTCATGTTCAAATGGATTTGTTTCATAAAAAACAACATGCATAGATTCTTGGTATATCCTAGAAAGATGCTTTCATCAGATTTGGATAAAAATTTTCCAAGATTATCCTTGGTGTTTAATATGTAGCATTTGCAACTGAATACTCTAAGATGAAATACATTGGGTTTTCTACATTTTCAAAGCTCATAAGGGGTTTTGTTTAAAATATTCATTTTGAAAACACGATTTATAATGTAGCATGCGGTAGCAAAAGCTTCCGACCAAAAATATTAAGGTAAATTGTATTCATTTAACATGGTTCGTGTCATTTTAGAAAGTGTTCTATTTCTTCTTTCAACAACACCATTTTGTTGAGGAGTTCGAGGGAAGGAAAATGTGTGAGTGATGTCATGTTCATCACAAAAAGTCTTAAAAAGATTATTTTCAAATTCTCCTCTATGATCACTCCTTATTTTAGAAATACCAAAACCCTTTTCTTTTGAAACACGTTTTGCAAAAATCTTAAAAGCATCAAAAGTATCACTTTTATTAGCTAGGAAAACAACCCAAGTAAACATAGAGTAATCATCAACTAGTACAAACGCATAATGCTTTCGACCTAAGCTATCAACTCTTGTAGGTCTAACTAAGTTTAAATAAATAAGTTCAAGAGGTTTAGTAGTACTTACTTGATTCTTAGGTTTGAAGGATGTTTGATGTTGCTTCCCTATTTGACAAGCCTTGCATATTTTGTCATTTTGAAATTTGACAATAGGCAATCCATCAACCAATTCCTTCTTCTTAATTCGTTCCAAGGTGTTCATGCTAGTATGACCCAACCTTCTATGCCAAGTCCAAGAATCTACATTAAGAGAGACTAAAAACGATCCTTCCTCATTAGTAGTAGAGTTCAAATCTATCATATAAATGTTCTCTACTCTATATCCAATCAATACAATTGAGTTGTCTTCCACTTTTGTAATAATGCATTGTGTAGAGTCAAAAGTAACTCTACAACCCATATCACAAATTTGGATAACACTCAAGAGATTGTGTTTAAGTCCTTTTACCAAAAGAATATGATCAAGTTTAGTATCCTTACCAACCTTACCAATGCCAACAACCTTACCGGTGGCATTGTTGCCAAATGTGATGTGTCCACCATCCAAAGGTTCCAACAT